>CM039680.1:59381081-59608581 GCA_022537955.1 Schmidtea mediterranea | reverse complement strand
CAACACAGTAGCAAATCGTAAAGAAACTAGTACTTATCAGTTAATTAAATTAACTAAGTTGTAAAATAATTGAAAAAATTTGTTAGATTTTTTAAAATTTTAAGATTGTTAGGTAATTGTTCTAGGTACTTGTTGAATAAAAATTAATGTATTTTATCAACAGCTCATAGTTTTTAATCGTACAATTTCTCTTCATTCCTGGAAATAATCGTAAATATTTAAATTATTCAGAAAATTGTCAATAACAACATAAATAATAGGTAACCAAATATTTTTAAATACTAGTCAATTTTAGTTTTTAATTTAATTACAAATATAATAATAAAATCAAATAAATACTTGAATACATGAATCGAACAATTTCTTAGAACTGAACACGTATCGTATATTTTATTCAGATTCCAATAATATCATTAAAATTAACCAAAATCTTATTTTTATATTTTGAAAACCGTTAAGTCAATGAAAATGTATCGATTTCACTAAGTATCCATCTTTTGACATTGATATATAACCGAATAAATCCTCTTAAAATAAATTCCTCCTCTTGACCTATTGTTTCCCCTTAAAATAAAAAAAAAAATCGACTCTCAACCAATCATTCCTCTTCAAATGTCATTTTTCACTCCATTATACCAACTATATTCATAATTTTTATAAAAGCCTATCAAGTAGATAATATTTACCTTTTGAATACCAATATTCATTCCAGTAATTTCTTTAGAAATATTATAAATTACTCTCTTGACCAATCATTTTCCATCAAATAACAATATTTCCAGCCATATTCAATATTTTTCATAAAAACAAAATCATAAAAATACCAATTTAGATAATATTTACCCTTAAAATAACAATATTTAACCAACCCAACCCCCTTAAAAATGACAACAAACTTGTTAATTGACTATTTCTCACTAAACTAAATTCCACTCTAGACCAATCATTTCCCATCAAATAACACTTACTCTTACCCTACCAACTATATTCATTATTTTTTATAGAAATCACCCTTTAAATAACGATATTTAACCGACTCAGTACCTTAAAAATATCAACAAATCTGTTCTTAATCGATTATTTCCCCTTAAAATATTATAAATTTTGTTCTTAGCCAATTGTTTCTCACTAAAATAAAATAAAATTCTCTTTAAATGACATTAATCTAAGCTATATTCATTATTTTCATAAAAAATCACCGACTTATATCGATATTCAACCGAATAAATTTCTTGAAATCCCCTTAAAATAGAATTCATCTCGTGACCAATCCTTTCCCCCTTAAAAGATCATAAATTCTCTTCTTAACAAATCATTTCTCTTTAAATGACAATATTTCCACTCTCTCAAAAGATTTACACACATATTGATATCTATCTGAACAAATCCCCCTAAAAATATTATAAATTCCTCCTCTATATTCTCCATTTAGAAAATATTTACCTTTGAACACAGATATTCAACCGACTCAGTACCTTAAAAATATCAACAAACTTGTTCTTAATCGATTATTTCCTTAAAATATCATAAAATTTACTCTTAACCAATCATTTCCATTGAAATAACATTTCCCCCCAACTGCACCAATAATATACATATTTTTTAAAAACCTACAAGGTAAAATTTCTTTAGAAATCTATGTTTAACCGACTCTACTCCTTAAAAATTCATCATTCGAATCATATTTACTATATGTATTCAACCAATCAAATTCCCTTAAAATTATCATAAAAATTTGAATTTTACCAATAAAAATAAATTTTCTTTAAAGTATTACAAAATTGTTATCATCATTTTCCATCGAAAATCACCACAATTTTGTTCTGGCAACAATTTCAAGCAATTAAAAAATTCATCAAAAATGACTAAAATCGAATAAAGTCTATGTTTCCCACATAAATTAAATTATTGTAAAATATATATCATATTGCTCATTAAAATTAATCAGTAAATCAAGTATAAATTCAATAAAAATTACCAGTCAACCATTAGAGATATATCAATGATTTTCATAACTATACTGATAACCTTAAAATTCTCTAAATTATACTACTTTTGTGATTGATATCCATGAAATCAATATTAGATTTGAAAATGAAAGTAATTATTGACCCCTTTATTTACACTGTAAAATCAATTAAAATTTTAGGTTTCACTAAAATATTTTTAAAAATTAACTGATTTAATCAACTATTTAAATAGAACATAAAATTATAATTAAAATATCATTTACTATTCAAAATCTATCAGTCAAATTGGATTCTAATTGGTAAATAATTATCTTAAATAGATGTTTCATAAACATTTTGATCCTAAATTTATTTATTTATTTATTTATTTTTATTTAAAATAATCCTAAAATCAAGTCTAATCTAATAAATTAGGAAGAAATTAATTGTTTCTAAAATTATAGATTTACCCTAATTTCTTCAATAATTTCATTAAAAACATAATCAAACCTTAAATCCATTAAAATTCAAAAGAAAACCATAAAATTCACAAAGATGATTAAAATTTACTAAAATAAATACCTCGTAAAACTAGATATTACTTAAATTATAATAAAATTTCCCTAAAAGCTCTAATTGATTTACATAGCCTAAAATTATTTTATTTTTGTCGAGTACAACCTAATCTATTGAAAGATGTAATTTATTTAGTTAAATTTTCATTGAAAATAACAAGTCAACAAATGGAATTTTAATTAGTAAAGATTATATTCTATAAAGAAAATTTTCAGTGAAGAAGTAATATTGGTGAGATAGTACATTAAGTGACTAAAATCGTTGAAATTACTGAAAACAGTGGGATAGCTAAAGATATCTACTAAATAGATGAAATATCAATTGATATCTTAATAACTTACAAGGGTAATATACTTTGAATGGAGAAAATATACATCGAAGAGAAAAATATTCGTTGACGAGGAAAAAACATTCATTGAATAAGGAAAACATTAATTGAAGAGAGAAAATATTCATTAAAGAGGAAAGCAATCATTAAAGTGAGAAAATACGAATTGAAGCTAACAAATATTCAGTGAATCGAGAATTCTTTATAATAAATTAGTCGGTAAAATTTCTCAATGATGAGATGAAATATCAATTAAATATTGTGAAATACTTGAAATAAATGGTCTGAATTATTCAATGATCAACAAATATACATAAAAGATGAAAATATTTACTGAAATCAATTGTACTTTAAGAGTGTATTAATTACTATTATATTAAATTAAAACTTTTTAACAATTGAGTAGATTTCATCGGTTAATTATATTTAAATAGGGATATATATTTTTGATGGATACTTATGCGCGGAAGAATAGTTATTAAAAACAATAACCGTGCGCGTATACTAATTCGGCGAATATACATCAAATACTGAGATATTAGAAATCAAATCTAAGTCTCTTACAATAGTAAATTCAAAACACATTGAATAATATATTTTGAATGAACATTATGGATATCTATTGCTTTTAAGAATTATTATCTAAATGTTATTAATGTCGATAAAACTTATATTTAAATACTTTTTTATATGTAACTATTGACAATATATTATTTTCAATTCTAAATTTATTCTATTATTTGAAATTATATTCGAAATTTAGTTAAAATAATTTTTTATTGATTAGTAAATAGAATATTTGATTTAGTTTTATACTCAAATAAAACTTTTTGACAAATTAAAAATATTTTGAATAATCTCTTTATAAATTGATGGTTATAAATAAATATTATCCAAATGTAAAATTAATTTAAAAATTTTATTCAATTGTAACTATTGACAAAATATTAATTTAAATTCAAAAATAATAAGAACATCAAAAATGATTGTTATTTCTAAAAGTAAATTTATAACATTTTATAAAAATCAATAATTAATATAAAACATACATCAATTTTCTGAATTTATTTAATATTACAAAATACTAAATGTTTCTTATAATCATAATACCAAATTATTCATCTATTCATTGTATTGTTTACTATATTCCATTATTTGTTAGACTTTCTACTACATTATTCCTACTTGTTATATTGTATCAGATCCACCCATATTTATAGTATTAAATTTGCCGCATTTGTTGAATATTCGTAGGATTTGTATATATTCTATATACATAAGATATATATATATATATATATGAGTATTAAATTTGCCAGATTTATTGAATATTCGTTGGATTGGTGAATTCGCCGGATTTGTATATATTCGCTGGATTTGTATATATATTCTATATACATAAGATATATATATATATGAATATTAAATTTGTCAGATTTATTGTATATTCGCCGAATTAGTATACGCGCACGGTTATTGTTTTTAATAACTATTCTTCCGCGCATAAGTATCCATCAAAAATATATATCCCTATTTAAATATAATTAACCGATGAAATCTACTCAATTGTTAAAAAGTTTTAATTTAATATAATAGTAATTAATACACTCTTAAAGTACAATTGATTTTCAGTAAATATTTTCATCTTTTATGTATATTTGTTGATCATTGAATAATTCAGACCATTTATTTCAAGTATTTCACAATATTTAATTGATATTTCATCTCATCATTGAGAAATTTTACCGACTAATTTATTATAAAGAATTCTCGATTCACTGAATATTTGTTAGCTTCAATTCGTATTTTCTCACTTTAATGATTGCTTTCCTCTTTAATGAATATTTTCTCTCTTCAATTAATGTTTTCCTTATTCAATGAATGTTTTTTCCTCGTCAACGAATATTTTTCTCTTCGATGTATATTTTCTCCATTCAAAGTATATTACCCTTGTAAGTTATTAAGATATCAATTGATATTTCATCTATTTAGTAGATATCTTTAGCTATCCCACTGTTTTCAGTAATTTCAACGATTTTAGTCACTTAATGTACTATCTCACCAATATTACTTCTTCACTGAAAATTTTCTTTATAGAATATAATCTTTACTAATTAAAATTCCATTTGTTGACTTGTTATTTTCAATGAAAATTTAACTAAATAAATTACATCTTTCAATAGATTAGGTTGTACTCGACAAAAATAAAATAATTTTAGGCTATGTAAATCAATTAGAGCTTTTAGGGAAATTTTATTATAATTTAAGTAATATCTAGTTTTACGAGGTATTTATTTTAGTAAATTTTAATCATCTTTGTGAATTTTATGGTTTTCTTTTGAATTTTAATGGATTTAAGGTTTGATTATGTTTTTAATGAAATTATTGAAGAAATTAGGGTAAATCTATAATTTTAGAAACAATTAATTTCTTCCTAATTTATTAGATTAGACTTGATTTTAGGATTATTTTAAATAAAAATAAATAAATAAATAAATAAATTTAGGATCAAAATGTTTATGAAACATCTATTTAAGATAATTATTTACCAATTAGAATCCAATTTGACTGATAGATTTTGAATAGTAAATGATATTTTAATTATAATTTTATGTTCTATTTAAATAGTTGATTAAATCAGTTAATTTTTAAAAATATTTTAGTGAAACCTAAAATTTTAATTGATTTTACAGTGTAAATAAAGGGGTCAATAATTACTTTCATTTTCAAATCTAATATTGATTTCATGGATATCAATCACAAAAGTAGTATAATTTAGAGAATTTTAAGGGGATGCTCAGTGTGGTTATCAGTATAGTTATGAAAATCATTGATATATCTCTAATGGTTGACTGGTAATTTTTATTGAATTTATACTTGATTTACTGATTAATTTTAATGAGCAATATGATATATATTTTACAATAATTTAATTTATGTGGGAAACATAGACTTTATTCGATTTTAGTCATTTTTGATGAATTTTTTAATTGCTTGAAATTGTTGCCAGAACAAAATTGTGGTGATTTTCGATGGAAAATGATGATAACAATTTTGTAATACTTTAAAGAAAATTTATTTTTATTGGTAAAATTCAAATTTTTATGATAATTTTAAGGGAATTTGATTGGTTGAATACATATAGTAAATATGATTCGAATGATGAATTTTTAAGGAGTAGAGTCGGTTAAACATAGATTTCTAAAGAAATTTTACCTTGTAGGTTTTTAAAAAATATGTATATTATTGGTGCAGTTGGGGGAAATGTTATTTCAATGGAAATGATTGGTTAAGAGTAAATTTTATGATATTTTAAGGAAATAATCGATTAAGAACAAGTTTGTTGATATTTTTAAGGTACTGAGTCGGTTGAATATCTGTGTTCAAAGGTAAATATTTTCTAAATGGAGAATATAGAGGAGGAATTTATAATATTTTTAGGGGGATTTGTTCAGATAGATATCAATATGTGTGTAAATCTTTTGAGAGAGTGGAAATATTGTCATTTAAAGAGAAATGATTTGTTAAGAAGAGAATTTATGATCTTTTAAGGGGGAAAGGATTGGTCACGAGATGAATTCTATTTTAAGGGGATTTCAAGAAATTTATTCGGTTGAATATCGATATAAGTCGGTGATTTTTTATGAAAATAATGAATATAGCTTAGATTAATGTCATTTAAAGAGAATTTTATTTTATTTTAGTGAGAAACAATTGGCTAAGAACAAAATTTATAATATTTTAAGGGGAAATAATCGATTAAGAACAGATTTGTTGATATTTTTAAGGTACTGAGTCGGTTAAATATCGTTATTTAAAGGGTGATTTCTATAAAAAATAATGAATATAGTTGGTAGGGTAAGAGTAAGTGTTATTTGATGGGAAATGATTGGTCTAGAGTGGAATTTAGTTTAGTGAGAAATAGTCAATTAACAAGTTTGTTGTCATTTTTAAGGGGGTTGGGTTGGTTAAATATTGTTATTTTAAGGGGTAAATATTATCTAAATTGGTATTTTTATGATTTTGTTTTTATGAAAAATATTGAATATGGCTGGAAATATTGTTATTTGATGGAAAATGATTGGTCAAGAGAGTAATTTATAATATTTCTAAAGAAATTTACTGGAATGAATATTGGTATTCAAAAGGTAAATATTATCTACTTGATAGGCTTTTATAAAAATTATGAATATAGTTGGTATAATGGAGTGAAAAATGACATTTGAAGAGGAATGATTGGTTGAGAGTCGATTTTTTTTTATTTTAAGGGGAAACAATAGGTCAAGAGGAGGAATTTATTTTAAGAGGATTTATTCGGTTATATATCAATGTCAAAAGATGGATACTTAGTGAAATCGATACATTTTCATTGACTTAACGGTTTTCAAAATATAAAAATAAGATTTTGGTTAATTTTAATGATATTATTGGAATCTGAATAAAATATACGATACGTGTTCAGTTCTAAGAAATTGTTCGATTCATGTATTCAAGTATTTATTTGATTTTATTATTATATTTGTAATTAAATTAAAAACTAAAATTGACTAGTATTTAAAAATATTTGGTTACCTATTATTTATGTTGTTATTGACAATTTTCTGAATAATTTAAATATTTACGATTATTTCCAGGAATGAAGAGAAATTGTACGATTAAAAACTATGAGCTGTTGATAAAATACATTAATTTTTATTCAACAAGTACCTAGAACAATTACCTAACAATCTTAAAATTTTAAAAAATCTAACAAATTTTTTCAATTATTTTACAACTTAGTTAATTTAATTAACTGATAAGTACTAGTTTCTTTACGATTTGCTACTGTGTTGAAACTTTTTTTTTTAAAATTCGTATTCAAAGTACTAACAAATTTTATTAAAGATCTATCAAGACTTGTCAAAAATTATAAAACTTTGGTAATTTTAATAAGTATTACTCAATAACTACTATTTTCTTACCAATTTGCTGAAGGTATTATTTTAAAATTTCTTCAAAGTAATAACATTATTTACAAATTAATCAGTTTTATCTCAAATTTAACAACTTTCTCACAACTTTAATCAAATTCTAATCCCATGATAATCATAAATTACGTGTATTTTCTTAAAAATTGTCCATAGTTTTTCTTATATCGGTAAAACAAACACACATATTTCAATCAAAAACACGTGTGTATCATAAATTATATACATTTTCTTAACAATCTCAAACTTTACATAAATATTGAACTATTTTTATGATTTAACACATACACATTATTAGCCATAAAATAAATATTTCATAAATTGTTGAAAAATAACACATATTTTCATTAAAGTTTTTCCATAAACACTGTAACATATCGATGGTTTAACACACACATTTGAGCCATAATTAGTTTTGATATTTATTTGCACATATTTTCTTAAAAATATAGAATTTTTCTTTAACTTTTTACAAACATTTACAATTGTTCTATCCTCTATACTATGAACCACAATTGAACAAACTTTTTCTATTCAATATTAATTTTATATACTTTGTTGAAAATTTATATAAAATAATAATGAAAATAATAGTAATAAAACTTGTAATATTATTAATAATAATAAAATAACAATAATAATAATAAAATAATAATAAAAATAATAATAATAATAATAATAAAATTAAAATTAAAAAACATTAAAACACTACTTATAAGATAATATAATAATAATAATAATAATAATAATAATAATAATAATACTAAAAGAATAAAATTAAAGAACATTAAAACACTACTTATAAAAAATAAGTAGTATATTAAAATTATAAATGTTTAAAAATACTATGACATTGACCTACTTTTAAATGACCTTGAAATAATATTATGACTCATCAATAACCTTGAAATAATAATAATAATAAATATTAAAACATTACTTATAAAAAATAAGTAGTAAATTTATATTTAAAAATGACTAAAAATATTATGACTTTGAGAAAATTATAATAATAATAAAATTAAAATTAAAAAACATTAAAACATTACTTATAAAAATAAGTAGTAAATTTATATAAAATGTTTAAAAATACTAAGACCTTGTGAATTTTAAATGACCTTGACATACTTTAAAATGACCTTGAAAAAAAAAATTAAGACTCATCCAATGACCTTGACAATAATAATAATAAAAACAATAATAATAATTATAATAATAATAATAATAATAACAACAATATTAATAATAATATTAATAATAACAATAAAAATATTAATAATAATATTAATAATAATAAAATTATTTCCTTATAATAGAAGTTTTATACATTAATAATAATAATAATATTATTAAAATATAATAATAATAATAAAAATAATAATAATAATAATATTATAAAAACTTTTCAAAGTATTAATAATAATAAAATTTTAATAAATTTTATAAGTAATAAGTATATTAAAAATAATAATAATACTAAAATTAATAAAAATATTAATATTAATAATAATTAAAGTTTTTATAAGTATTAAAAAAAATTTTTTTTTTTTTATAAGTAATAATAGAATAATAAAAAGTAATAATAATATTAATAATAATATTAATAATAATAATAAAATAATAATAATAAAATAAATTTACAAAATATATACTACTTATAAAAATAAGTAGTAAATTAAAATTATAAATTGTTTAAAAATAATATGACCTCGAGAAATTTTGAATGACCTTGACCTACTTTTGAATGACCTTGACCTACTTTTCAATGACCTTGAAAAATTATGATGAGTCATCCAATAACCTTGACAATAATAATAATAATAATAATAATAATAATAATAATAATAATAATAATAATAATAATAATAATAATAATAATATAATAATAATAAAATATTAATAAAAATATATAATAATAATAATAAAAAATATTAATAATAATATTAATAATAATAATAATAAAAATATTAATTATAGTAATAATAATAATAATAATAATAATAACAACAATATTAATAATAATATTAATAATAATAATAAAAAATATTAATAATAATATTAATAATAATAATAAAAATATTAATTATAGTAATAATAATAATAATAATAATAATAATAATAAAAATAATAATAAAATATTATATATAATAATAATAATAATAATAATAATAATAATATTAATAATAATAATAATAATATAATAATAATAATAATAATAATAATAATAATAAAAAATAATAAAAATAATAAAATAATAATAATAATAATAAAATAAAATAATAATAATAATAATAATAATAATAATAAAATTAATAATAATAAAAAAATAATAATAAATAAAAATTTACAAATTTATAAGTATAATAAATAATAATAATAATAATAATAATATTAATAATAATTAATAATAAAATAGAATAATAATTTACAAATTTATAATATAATAATAATAAATAATAATAATAATAATAATATAATAATAATAATAATAATAATAATAATAATAATAATAATAATAATATTTATAATAATATTAATAATAATAATAAAATATTAATTATAGTAATAATAATAATAATAATAATAATAATAATAATTTAATAATAATAATAATAAAATAATAATAATAATAATAATAACAATATAATAATAATATTAATAATAATAATTAAAATATTAATTATAATAATAATTAATATATAATAATAATAATAAATAATAATAATAATAATAATAATAATAACAATAACAATAATAATAATAATATAATTTAAAAATAGTAAATAAATAATAAAATATTGACTTAATTTAAACAAAAAAAAAATTAAAGTATATTACATAAATAAAATAAAAATAAATAAATAATATTATTGACTTGATTAAAACAAAAAATTATAGTATATAAAATAAATAAAATAAAATAAAAATAAATAAATAATATTATTGACTTGATTAAAACAAATAATTAAAGTATATTAAATAAATATAAATTAAATTAAAAATATATATTATAAAATTTGATGAGTCATCCAATGACCTTGAATGAGTCATGGTCTTTGTTTAAAATTAAAAATATATATTATAAAATATGATGAGTCACCCAATGACCTTGAATGCCCTTGACCTTGAATGACCTTGAAAATAAATGTACTTTTAAACATAGACAATTTTTTGAAAAAATGATGAGTCATCCAATGACCTTGAATGACCTTGACCTACTTTTCCATGACCTTGTCACCTTGAATGAGTCATGGTCTTTGTTTTAAAATTTTGATGAGTCATCCAATGACCTTGAATGACCTTGACCTACCTTCCCATGACCTTGAATGACCTTGAATGAGTCATGGTCTTTGTTTTAAAATTTTGATGAGTCATCCAATGACCTTGAATGAGTCATGGTCTTTGTTTTAAAATTTTGATGAGTCATCCAATGACCTTGAATGAGTCATGGTCTTAGTTTCAATGACCTTGAATGAGTCATTGTCTTTGTTCTAAAAAAATTTGTACTTTTAAACTTAGCGCAAAAAAAAAATTTTTGCCGGGGGGGGGTATGTGAGCTAGATGGCCTCTGAGCTAGAGGGCCGGTATCCCACTACTAGAGAGGTTTTACCGTATTACTTAAAATAACGACAAATGTTTGAAACAATAAAATTACGTTTGTGGAACACCACAAGCAAGAATAAATTACTTTGGATTTAGGGTAAACCTGAAAAAAACTTTAGGTCTAATTTTTGATCATGTTGTAATTAGAAAGGAAGCCATCAGATTTCATCAATAGTTCTATGTAGCTATGATATGATTTTCTTCAATCAAAAATGCTTAATTCTAAACTTATTTACTTCAATAATTTTTTGATTTTCATAAATTTTCAATTTTCAGTAAAATTTCTTGTTAATATGGTATTTTATACGTAAATTCTTACTGAACTTGGTGCAGTTTGTGAATACTTTATTTAATTTGTGTATTTTTTAATTTGTATTGTTTGTATATTTGTTCTGATTTTTTAATTTATGTTTCTTCCAAGCTTATATAGTGTTTTTTGTATTTATTTATATGATTGTGTTTAGTTGATGTGCTTTGTTAGAGTTTCAATTGACTTGATGCTGGATTTTCGTGTTTTTGCAGATGACTTTAAAAAAATTTCAAGTCCCTTTTTTGGCCCAAACTAATTTTGGACGGGACATACAATGAGCAATATGTGGAATTTCCCACAATAGATCGATAGAAATAAAACCTTGGTTTTCAACACATTTCATAATAATGCACATGAAATATTCGTGGTGCAATAGCTGTATATGAGTTACAACTCATGAAATTCTTATTTCCAAAAATAGAATTATTTGATTTTAATCTACCATTTTAATTTAGGACTTCTATCATTTGCTATTATCATCATTATGTGTGGTAGGTTAAAGCGTTCCGACCTTAGGCAATCCGTACATACAATTTACTCATTCTAGCGCTTATTACCAGTTGCTTGGCAACGTTGATACTGTAACAAGGGGTTGTGAGCCCGCCAAAGACTACCTGTCAAGGCTACTTTGGTTCGGATCCACCTTGAGTTCAGCGAACTGGACCGTACCCAATTTCTCAAGTCTTCCATTAGCGATAGTTTCCTCTAATTTGACAATCGATTTCAGCTTCAAGTGACGTCATACTATCTTACTGGGTTGTTGACCTACTTATCGGTGAGATTTTTTCAGCGAGCTGTTGATAAAAGTCAAATATACACGCAGAAATTAAAATTTTATTTTAGAACGCATCAACAAAAATGGTACAGCAAATACAGGTAGCACGGTATCATTCGAATAAGTTCTTTAGATTTTTTGATCTTCGTTTTCATTTCTATACTCCGGCTGTCAGCAAGCATAGGTGTGATCGTTTTGATTTTTCTGTCGTCCGATTTTGTTTAGAATAGCTAGGTCACTAACCTAGCCGACATGGCCATGCATGTCAGTGCCAGCAAATACTTCAGAATGGGACTTTTCAGATTGTGAGATATTTTGTAAGCCAGCTTGAACCCTCCCGTGCTTGTTCTGCAGAATTCCAAAATTCAAAGACAATAAACACCTGATTTGATAATGCCAAATTTACAACCTTTAAATAAACTTTTGATGAGTATGCTGATAAGTGGATATCCAGCTCTTTTCATTATGCGTGGAACTAGCTGCAAATGGATTTTATTCAGATTACCATGTTTTGATTTCTAACAAGTATAAACTTTGAATGCTGAAAATACTCTCATTTAATAGCCATAGTTGGCTGATTTTTCATAAAATAAACTTTGCTTTTTTTCCGGACGCGATATCTCCATTTACGCGTGCTAATCTTTATCTGGCCAATGTCATTTTCCAGCGGGCCTTCTGCCCGTCCTCCTCGACTCGATAAATAGTAAATTTGGTTCACTGCCGGGCTTCTCGGGCAGGATTGCGCACTGGTTCGCGCTTGATCTCTAGATTATTTTTTAATGTGTGAGTGGTGGTTACATTGTTAGGCGATCGTTTTACATGCTTTCACACAATAGTTTCCATAGGTCGCGGGTTTGTTATGTCAATGAACCTATTCTTGTGTCAAATTCCGATCGTTTCTCTGTGAAGAACTATGGTAGTCACCAGTCATTATACGACACAGGGATGATTGATTCTCTTTACCAATGACGACAGGTTTTGTTTCGTTTTTTAGCAAACTATTTGTGTACATGATTTCATTACCTTTCCAAGGCGTGTTTCACTCCGACAGACTTTCCAAACTAAACAGATAATAAAACATAGCTATGGTAGTCTATCTTCCAGGTAATTTTGTTATTAACTTTCTGATTTTTTTCTTTCGGCTCTCGGAAGAAATTGATTACCTAGCCGGCTGTATCAGCTCTCTTCTCCAATGACATGGCGAGAGTTAGTGTGTATAGAGCTGATTTAACATTTTAAACTAATGAATAAAATTATTTGAGTTGTTTCATTAAATTTCCATCTAGATCGCAGTGATGGATGTCTGTAAACAATGCAGATTACCAATTCTCACTCCATGTGGAGAGTATTCCACTCATTACAGTGATATGTTGTTCAGCTTCCTGCAGTTGTAAAAACTTTGGGCCGTGCCCAATTTTTCAAGTCTTCCATCAGCGATCGTTTCCTCTAATTTGACCATTGCTTTCAGCTTCAAGTGACGCCATACCAGTAACCTATATGCTGTCGGTTGTCAGTTGTTGTAAACTATTTCATGCATCTACTAGATCCATGTGATTCATCAATTTACACGAATTATCAAATATATTTGTCTCTGATCTTCCAATCTCTCAATTACGCATTATTTTAGGGTAAAATATTGAGTTTGGATTGTGCGGCACATTTTCCTAAATGTCGCAAAGAAATTTGTAAGGTTTAAATATTAACAGATTTCTCACAATACTATGATTTTTATCAACTAATCCCAACAAAGTCATCATTAACATTCCCATTTTTACAATCTCATTCATTATTATTTTATATATATCCATTTTAAAAATATATAAATTGTTCATATCATAATAGTTTTCGATAATGTCCTGTTAGGCTAGAGCTGGCATTTTTATGTTATAGTTAATCAATTAATCGTAATTAATCTATTTTTAAATGTGTCAAAATACATAGCATGAAAACCGCACCAAGATCAAAAAAAAATCATTACTTTACACCAATTAAAGCAAAATAATAAAACACGTTTTAATATTTATTTAAAATAAAATAAAATTAATGAAGCACTATAATGCATAATTATCACCATTTACATTGTAAATCCATCATGGTGAAATAAAGAAGAGCTTAAACTATGGTTGTATCAACAAACGAAAGAATCATAATTAAATCCACTATGAATATCAAGGAAATGATGGAAAAAAATTATTAAAAAATTAAAATACGGATTTCTAAAAGAAATTTCATATTAAAAAAATTTTTTTAATGAAATAAAAATTAAATTAAATACTGTTACTAAAATATATTCAAAAATAACGGTAAAAATGAAAATAGATGCACGCAGGCACGAAGATGGTTACAAACACAGCAACACAAAAATAGTATACCCCAGTTTAGGTTCATTAAAAACTTCTATAATAGAAGTTTTAATGAACATCCAACTACAATTATGATAAAGTTTATGAATTAGCCATTTTTAAAATGGCTGACAGGTAAATGTTTTAAAGTATATTTTAGGGGTTGGATTGTGATCTCGTATATTTATGAGATCATTATTCAAGCTCTTAAATAATAATTTTCATCAACGATGTATTTTAAATTTACTTTTATTAATTTTCTTTGGGTTTTTTTTAGGAATTTATGCCAATTTATGTAAGTTAATGGAATTATTTTCGTATAAATGCAGATCAGATTAATTGAAAAATAAAATTTATTAAAATAAAATTTAGTATTAAACAGTTTCTATATTCGAATAAATTATTTCTCTGTTCCTTGGAAATTCGTTTTTGCAGCCATCTGTTTTACCTTTTGACAAATCCAAATTTTTAATATTTATTGATTTTATGAGGCTTTGGAAGTTTCCGTTAATTTCCCAAATTTATAAAAATTTTCCCTATTTTGAATGGTATTAATGATTTGGATTTTTTATACTTCTATAGAAAATATTATTTTAAACTTAAGTTATCGGAAAGCTTACGTTTTTATTTTTTTAACTCCTCATTTGAAGGTTCTGGTCCCACTGCTCCTGGTAAATTGCAAATGAGGTAAAAAATGAATTTATTGTAAGTACAAGTTAAATGTAACATTGGTATTTCTTCATTTTCGAAAAACCTAGAGTTTTGATGGATATTTCTGAAATATCTGAAATGTTGTAAAAATATTAAATTGATTGAATTTCATGAAAAATCTTACGAAATTATATCATAGAGTTATTGTTAATTTTTTCAAAAATTTTCGGCTTTAATTTTAAAAAATAATATTCTAAAAAGTTACTAAAAATAGTAATATATAGTTTTTTTGATCTGAATATTTCTAGATTTTGAAAGTTTGCATGCATTATTTACTATGCATAATGTTTTTATGTTAAAAATTTTTTTTCTTCGAATTCCTTCCTTCCTATTTTATAAGTTTTTATTCAGTTGAACAAATTACATGCAGACACGGGTAAGTATGTATGTCCTTATGTTATAACATTATTAATTTTTTCATTTTAGTATAGCAGTTTTTAATGAACTGAAACGGGTATATACAGACAAGTAAATTTCATTAACATATCTTAACCAAACTAAAATTTTATTTATTCCAGCGCTAGTTTAAAATCGCTGATTTTTGCGGCTGTAAGCTGATTTTTGTTTCTTAAATGTAATCGTAAATTTTCTATGATAAATTTTTCAATAAATGTTTTCATTTTATACTTTTGTTTTAATTATTTCTAATCAGTTTCTTTGATGTTCATATGTCACTCATTAATAAATATTAATATCATTTTAGCGGTGCTCGATTGGCAAGAACTAAGTAGACTTACTCTCATCCTTTGATGTCATCTGTGACAGGTCAGGCCTTTTTTGCGCTGATCTTGAACGAAAAGTTGAACAGAGCGGTTACAAATAAAATAAGTGAAGTGCGCCAAGAGTTAATGAATTGTAAATCGAATTTAAAATGCAGGGAAAGACAAGGGATAAACCAGAAGAAAAGTACAGTTAGAAACAGTGATTAAATAAATAAAATGGGGAGTTTTCCATAAAATAAGGGGCACACGCTGGTCAAATTTTTGAAAGATATCGTAATATATAATAGATAAAGTTAACAAATTGGTATAGGAATTGTGGAAATAGACGAGTATGAACAAGGGTATAGAAAGAAAGAGACGTAAGAACTTCCATCGGCAGTCAGGAACAAGTAAGTGTAAATGTCATGAGAAGTTCTAAAAATAGAGCTCACCTGCTCATGGGTTTTCAACCCAAATATACAGTACCACATGATAACTACTATGGGTACATAGGAGGGACAGAATAATAATCTTGAAAGCGTTTAGGAAAGATACACACAACAACCCTAGAAAAATAAATTTTAAAAAATCCTATTCGCCAACAATCCTTACGGCACCAAATGATTATTGATGGATCTCAACATTATCAAATAACTGTTCCAACTTTAGTTGACTTTGATAGGCAAACTTCATGAAAGTTATAGTTCAAAAGAAACAGTGATAATTTAAATATTTACTAATCTTATTATCTCATCATCACCATAGCCCCTTAATTTCTGAATAATTTTATTCTGTAACGTGAAGAACTTTGGATAAAATTATGATTCATGAAGTGACGAATCACATAACAGATTATGAGAGATTTAGACAAGACGTGGCATAATACCACGTGGAAGTCCTCAAATATTCTCAAGGATCGAATTTACTGATCCATCGATGTCGAAGACAAGAAAAAACCTGGATGTATCCAGATGCAACCAAAAAACTTTCTCAACAGTGTTTGGCCAGAACACAAACGGCCTTGTAAATTGTTTAAATGAATCGGTAATACACACGCAAATACAACATGCAGATTTAAAATCGAACCTATTAAAACATCAACTAACCCTGCTAAAATACGAGAAAGAAAACAATTAAATATAAAATTATAAAACACAAAAATAAATTAAAATAATAACAAAGTGCAACAAGATCCGCACGAAATAAACATAAAAATAACACGAAAACCTAACAATTTGATCGAAATTCGACAATTTACCAAAAACTGCGAAATTCCATGAAAATGGAAAAAAATCAAATAATTTGAATTGGAAACAATTCAAATAAAAAATTCAAAAGAAAAATTGTTAAATTAAATTACAAAATAATAAAATTAAGAATAGAATATACTAGAAAATCACAAGGTCAAATTTTGTTTTACTAAATCAAAATAAACACACAAGGTTAGGGTCGTACAATAGGTATATATACCGATTCATTTTTACATAATTTTAATCGGTTTTTTTAACCTGAAGCAGTTTTAATCAGTTTTAATCTGAAAAGACAGTTTTTAATCTGAGTAACTCGTTTAAACCAGTTTGGAAATCTTGAAGTCAGAAACTTTAATGTGAGTGAGAGGATGTTCGAAAACTCTTTCCAAGTCGCGTCCTGGCAACCTCGAATGAGCTCTGCCTGGGCCTCGGCGTGGGGAGAGAGTTATAATGTATTATACACGAAGATTATTAATGACAACTACGATGTATTATGTGGCAAAATATATATTTATCTAAACAAATAGATTTTTTCTGTCGAAATTTTTCCGGACAACAGCCGAAACATCTTACAAGTAATTAAAATCAGACATACAATCGAATTGTGTAAGTGCGTGTATAATCGCCAATAATTCGTGTCCGTGAAGGCTCCGGCTTGAGAACGCAGGAGCTGAAACGTCAATATCATTCCGTATAGGGGAAAAGGGTGTTTCGTCGGCACTCATTTCCCATAAACTCGACCTAAAATATAATTTCACACACGGCTAAAATACAAACACCGAGTAGTCCAGTGGGCACTCACTAATTATAATATAAACACAAAAGCGCCTAAGATCAATTAAAAGGGGAAGGTGACGGGGAACTAAATAAAAATCATTGCTATATCTTTCTAACTTGAAAAAATCTAGAAAAAATCAAAACGCAGAATGACTATAAATACTGTAAAGCCTAATATTACTAAATCAAAAATTTAAATCATAAAATTAGACAAGTAACTCCCAGAATTATAGTAAACCCTCATAATCAAATTTATAATTACCATCAAACCCCAGACAAATCACCACAATAATGAAAGGAAAATCTTGTGACGGAATATTGGAATAAGCTCTTTCGGGATAGAAAATAATCCCTTAACATAACAATTTTGAACGGATGATAAGGTACTCCCGTTTTACGGAGGAACACTTAACGCCCCATGATTATAGATCGTCATCAAATTTCACAAGGAATCAATTGGAACAATTAATCTACAAGATAAAGTGACCCACCGTAGTCTAACCATGTTAAACCAAAAAGGTGAGCTAATATGTTTCGTACCCAATTTACCTTGGTAAAAATTACACGAATAACATCATAGGAAATTACATTACTAGAATAAGAAAAACCATTTATTCATGAAATTATTATGAGAACTGTCGGCATGAGGTCAAAAATTAGTTCAGTTATAACGATGAATAGTAGAGGCAACTAAACCCATAAAGGCATTCGGAATAAAAATTTGAACGACTACCCGAATGTACGAAGTAGCTCATGGCGATAGCGACGATTGACCCCCACAACCAAAACTAGTCATCAGCAGGCCCGACAAGAGGGGGGGGGGGTTGACGGGGAGAATACCCAGGGCCCCTGGGTTCTAGGGGCCCCGGAGAAAGATTTGTAGCCCAACGCTAAGGTAAGTGAATTTAAATATTTTTAATATTGTGGGTTTGTTGTGCGCAATTAACCAATCCTGTGATTTTTTGAACAGTAATTGGTTTATTCTTAATTCAATCCGTTTCAATCTTTACATCGACAATCTTAAACTCTTAATTCAATCTGTTTCAATCTTTACATAGATCTTAAAATCTTAAATCGTGTGGATCGCGTGACTTTAAAAGCGACTGTCGCACGTCGCAGTTGCCAAGGGCATCGTCGCCCTTTGGAGGGATACGTCCCGCTACCTCTTTCCTGCATGCCGGTGCATGCGGACGCAAACTTTGGTCAGCTTACGCCGCACAACTGGCCACGCAGTGGTGTCCATAACGTCGATCGCGAAGCCTTTAAATTTTAAACCTTTAAATGAAATAAATATGTGGGAAGAAGAATAAGATTTTTTTTTGTCTTCACATTTAGTCGATCTTGGCAAGACATTTTTATAATCGATCTTCGAAAAGTCGATCGGTCAAAAATTAGTGGACACCACTGATTTATATGATTTAAACGTGAAACGTGTCGACCTTATTAGCAAAGCGATAATTTGCTTAATAACATGAAGCATCATTAAAAAAAATTAATTAAATTTTAAAAAAATTAATAAATGATATTAATTTATGGATAGGGATAATGAGTCAGCGTTATAAATCTGGATGCGAAAAGCGTAAAGAACGACAAAAGAAGCTTGAAGAAAATGCTAGAGGAAGAAGAACATTGGAAAATTTGGGTTTCTTAACTTTATCGAAATCCCAACAAGATGAAAAACAAAACCCTTCCGAATCAATAAATGCAAAGGAATCTGATGGAATTCCTACACTTTCCTTGTCTACGTATGTTGCGGATCCTTCAAGTTCAAGAACCGAAGAAACAACATTTCCCTTGTCTGAAGAATCGGCCAACTGTGAAATGGAAGAAGCATCCACCAGTGAATCTATGGATTTGAATTTACTAAACATCGACATTGGATTGTTGAAATTAAATTTAATGACAAAGGATGTAGAAGAGGCTATTCAACGAGGTCCAGAATCACATCCAGCAACATTTCCTGTTGATAAACAGGGCAATAAATTTCCAGTAAATTTGTTCAAATTGCGTTTAAAAAATAATGAAATTGTTGCTCGAGATTGGCTTGCTTGGAGCAAATCGAAAAATGCTCTGTTTTGTTTTCCTTGTCGTTTATTTTATAATTTTCGAGAAGATCAAAGATCAGTTTTGGATACGGAATTGGGTTGGCAGCCTGATAGAGGATAAATAAAACTATATGAAAAAATGGGGGAACGAATTAGAAATGACACCAAGTGACAAATTCAGAACAAATATTTTCAATGTTTTCTTAGATTGTATTATTGGAAATATTACAAGAAGATTTAATGCGGCTAAAGAAATTGATTCGTTATTCAATGTATTATGGTTATTTCATAACCTTAATGATGAAGAAATACACACGAAGTCCGAAAAATTACAAAAAGTATATGAAAATGATATTGACGATAATCTTGGTGAAGAAATACTCCATTTGAAATCAATTTATGATACCAATATACAAAACAAATCTCTCTCGCCCATTGAGTTACTAAACATCATTAAAAAAATGAAACTGGATGTATTGTTTCCCAACATAATAATAGCAATAAGATTATTTTGTACGATCCCTGTAACCGTTGCTGAAGCAGAACGATCCTTTAGTGTTTTAAAAAGGATAAAAGATGTTTTGAGATCCACAATGTCACAACACCGATTGAATGATTTAGGAATGTTGTCGATTGAATCTGAAATGGCTAAGAAAATTGATTTTCATGACGTAATTAATTTGTTTGCTATGCGCAAGGTTTGGAATGCAACATTTTAAAAAATAATTTGTTTTTTGTACTTTTTTTTGTAATTTTAGTTGTATACGTTTTCATTTTTGTAAGAGAATTATTGATGAATACATTGTTCCAATAACAATTAGGATATTTTGCGGTTTCCCGCTTCATTTATAAATGGCCCAAAGTCCGAGGGGAAATTCTTTTTTCACGCTCTTAGCAGGGGCCCCCACAAGAAGTATATCCCCGGGGCCCCAGAAGTCCTCTCCGCGGCCCTGGTCATCAGTAACCAGGTCGTAGGATAAACTCTAAAAATAAATAGTATAAATCGAAAATGGTAAATATATTAATTAAATCTTTAGCAATTACAATCAATCGCGAATAGTAAATAGAGTAGTTAAATGTTAAATCAATAGATTAAATCGCGAATAATAACTATTTTAGTTAAATAATAAGAACTAGAACAATCCATAAATGATAAACACATAGAGTAGGTAATAATGAAATAACTAAAATAGATAATGGATCACCAACGATAAACCTATAAGGGAAGTAATAAAATCAAAATTTTTGGAAATAAATTATACCTGATAACTACATAAGATACTGACAATAAGCACATATTTAATGAGTTAGGATGGATCACCGGCGATAACGAGATAAGCCGTTAAAATAACTTGGGATGGAGGATCAATCACTGATAACCAACACACAAATCAAGCAACGCCAATCAATTCTCATAAACGGAGAACTACCATTGTTAACTGAGTTTCTCGATACAAGTACTGACGGCAGGATCGAATCGATTCACTCAAATGATTATCCACCCCAAAGAAAAGTGTAGAATATTAACCTTAATAACCGAAAATATAAAATGAAATAATAAAATAAATAGGGTCTCACCAAATAGAACAGAAAAGGGCAATATCAGTAAATTGCAAGAAATATATATTAGCTATGAATTCCTATAAACTGAATAATAAATTAGTATCACTATGGTAAAAAGAACCATGAGGTCAATCTGCAGGAAGACGGAATCCATGTACATCGTGACATTCCCTGAAAATGTCAATCAATAGAATTTGGTAATTATCATAGCCACTTACCGATAGCGAGAACATACAAACATCCCCGAGAAACGACAAATAAGTCACCCAAATTGACTTCAGGCAGGCACACCTGACTACAGTCGAGGAAGTGTGTGTCTGCCATCAATTTTCTTGCCACCAGACACACAAACTAACTATAAAAGCTAGTGTGGCGAAAAATTTATCCATCAAAATTCATTTATTGAGATGTCTAAAAAACGCGTACCGGTTTCCAGAGAACAACAAAGATACGAAGAACCCAACACTGCGAACAGTAACAGGCCATTATATTCGGGTAATTTATTCAAGTTTCTTTCATCACGATGTTAATTTCATTATCGAGTATTAGCGCAGACACGACCAATCCGACGAACTATCGCTAATGTAGACTTGCTAGCCAGAATAATCAGAAACTCATAATAGCCGCTATTCATATTATAAATAAATTATTGAGTCGATAAATCTCGTACTGTTTTGGTTTTTATTACAATTGAAGCACTCCACGACGAATTAAATAGTAAAAATAGAATGAAATACAGACTAAGTTACCCAAACAATTGACGAATGTCCAAACGATAGTTGACCAATCCTGGTAAGGGATATCGAGACCCGATCTATTATCGCAAGTCGTTGGTAGAGGCCAGGAGTTAGTTGAAACAGACTCACGATGAAGTTGGATGCATTTTTTAGGCTTAGGATTCACTTTGCAACACCCGATCGTAATAAAAGTAAAGTAATCTACTATTGAAATTAATTTAGACCTCTATTAAATTGTTAGTACGGTTAAAATAGTTTATTATTCATCATCACTATGATTAAAATAAATTTTCGTTTATCATAATCAGAATTTTGATTATAGGTGAATTAGAATTTTCTTAATTATTTTTGTTTGGGCATCTATTACTTATGATTATGCTTAGGCCAAATGTTTACTCATTATCGTTTCGACTAAAATGGACTTTTGTTTAACATAAATATGATAATTAAAATTTCTGTACCCCAACCGTGATAATACAAGTTAATGTGTAAATCAACACACCGGATCTTGTTTTTTGATGAAAACGATCAAATAAATTTCAGCCACCCTTGAAATATCGGCCATTAATTCACTTTTAAAAATCATTTTTGCGACTTGTAATATAGCATCATAGAGAAATTAGATTGTTGTTCAGGTTCTCAAATATAAATTTCGTTCCACAATTTCATATATACTTATGTGTGGGTGTATGTAATTATAGTGACCTCTTTTGGTAAACACTTCTGATTTCTTCTCATTTTCTAATTGCATTTTTAAAGATTTTTGACCATTTATTAGTAATAATACCAATAAAACCTCAATATCATTAAATGCTAAAAAATGTTTGGAGTAATAAAAATGTCTGAAATATCTATAAAACATCAAATTAGTTTTAATTTTTAAAATAAATCCTCATCCGCACAAAAAACTCTGAGCAGAATCCTCAGAATTTAAATGTTAAAGATTTTCCGCCATTTATCTTTTAAAATTTCTATGATTAAGTTATTATAGGAGGGTATCTCAACGCAGCTGGGCTACGTGTTGATAGATTATATATGCACTTTTATTGTATGTGTACTATTTTTAATTTTCCCACCACTAAAACTTTTATATTATTTAAAAATAGACAACTAAACATCTTTCTCCGTACAAATTCTGGTAGAGTATAGTTTGTGTAGGATATTGAACAAAATAATCACTAATAATTCATCAACCCAAGTGTAATAAGACTAGCTGAGACATCGACCCTAGTGATTTTTCGGATGAAGACCTCCGTGGAACAATGCCACATGCGAACTAAAGGCCACTACCAGCGAATTGCGAGAATAGTGAAACCATCACTTGAATAGGACCCCGATCAAGGATTTCGACTCATAACGTGAACGTACCGCACTGAATAAGTTATAAGACCAGCTAATCAAAACGCGTAGAATGTCAGACGTTATTTATCAACTAATATTTCTCGTTTTCTAGAAGACTCGTGGATTAACGCATCCCGAGTAATCGCCCGGTTCCCCGCTCACTCGGCTGCCCGATGTAGGCAGGCGATGTGGGACGCGGGATTTTCTATCTCCCCGGTGCGCGAAACCCGATCTGGCACGCAAAAAGACTCTGACGAAATTGATCTCCCATACCTGGCAATCAAGAGAGAACCAGGACGTAACCCGGCTAGGAAGATTCAAGGTCAGGCCGAGTATTTGCTGGCACGCCTCGAGGTGCATCAAGCCGAAACGAATCGACAGGTAGAACAGGCCAAACGGTACCTACAGAGAGTCAATGCAGATATTGCGACAGGCAGGATACCCAGTACCGACGGGTATGGCCCACAATACAATGTTTCATATGAGTTGGATGACCCCAAGCTCCAGGAGCGAATGACCGATATGAACGTGGTAGTCCCACGGCGCATCCTACCGAGGGAGATGAGAGAAGAAGATAGGACTACAGAAATCCGCCGTGAACATTCGTATGCGAGGGAACGATATATCAAAAAGAGGAGATAAGAACATTACGAACATTATTAACGCGCATGAATCTAAATAAAATGTTTGAAATAAAGCTGTTTATCTTCGTATTCTGGTACCTTATTATAAATTTTATGTTTCAATATTATCTTATTTGGTCAACATACCGGAGGATAAGAAATAAGTACTCTTCGACAACCTAGTAATAAGTTAGGAAGTGATCAATTCCCTACAATTGTAGAACCGATTTTATGAAATCTTATTTTTATTTCAGAAATGATTTTTCGTCAATCACCCATCCTACAACGGGAGTTAGATAAGGCCCAGGCAGCCAACCGGGACCTACAACAACAGCTCCTACAACTCACCCGGGAGATCCAGGAGGTCAAGGGAACCTGGATCGAGCCGAAAAGGGTGAACACTATTTATCAAAAAATGAAGGCAGCACAAAAAGGGTGGGCTGGAGAACGACAGCTTACTCAAAACCTGAGAACCCAAATCAAGGGCCTGGAAACAGCACTAGCAGCATGCCAAGAAGGGGCAGCCGTCACTTATCCGCTGGTGTTCGCCCCAGCACAGCTGGCTTACCAAAACACGACCTCTATATCCACACTCAAGGACAAACCCAACAAGCATAGGCCAGGGAGGACTGAGCGCGCAAAACGTCGAGCGGCTCAAAGTGGAAGAATGTGATCCCAATTTCGAATCTTATGTTATGTTATTTAATAAATGGTACAAATAATAATTCGTAGTGTTGTCTGACCCGACTCAATCAGAATATTTCGAATTTGAAATCAGTAATAATTACCAAAATAGAAAATGCCTTTAGTAAGGGACCTAAGAATCTAAATCGAGCACAGACCTTCTATCAGTAGCTCGTTGAACCCAAGGATTGTCCGGTCAATTATAGCATTAGCAATAGCGCTCACTTTTTGCGGATGATCTACCCATTCGAACACAATTCCAACGTTGCCTAGCGACGGATGACGAGTGGTAAGCGAAAGATATTTATATGGGGTTGTCTGGGTAACAACCATATAGTTCAAATATCAAAACCCAGAAACCCACCAACAGTATGAACTCATGAAAAGCCAAAATTTAGAGATTTATGAATTAAAACTGAAAAAGAGCATCCGTATTGGTATTGAAAAGCACTCCAGCAATTCAGAAATGTCCATAAACTGAAGGCCAATTGAGTGAGAAGGCAACTACATCCCTAGAGACTGATTTAGTGTTATTGACAATACAGCCTCACATTTCAACTATGATTGTCCAAGAAAAGCCAACCGAGCAAGGGAAAGACATGATTATTCAGTTAGATGTCAAAAGTAGCATCCACCATTTTGAACAATTAAGACTAGCTGAAATACATTGATTATCGATACTATAAAATTGGTTTATAATCAACACTTTACTACTTTTCTTTTAATATGGTGTCTGTGTATAATATTCTTAATTCACTTTGCCTTTTTATCTGGTTGTTGTGTTAGTACTTTAGTAAAATTAATTAAATTTTACAGTCTCCGAAATCATTAATTGTCAAACACAACATTCTTAAAAATATCACAAAATATAAAATTTATAATTTTTTCGTTTACAAGTAACATTAATATTTTTTGGGTTTTCTTTTTTCTTTTTCATATATTATGAATGTTTTGAATAAATTTTACCAACACTGTTATTTACTTTTACTAATTGTCTCCTTGTTTAAATACTAAAAGAATATAAAATATTTCACTCCATATTTTCAAGATAAAATTAATTTTTTTTAAGATAACTAAATTAGTTATTTTCTATTTAAAGTATAATCGACAGTATTATTAAATAATTTAATTATTTTTAATTATATTAAAATGCTTTTTATTTTGATTGTTATACCATTATTTTTTTCAGTCAAGGTAAGTTTTATTAGATTTATATTTATTTAAATATAAAACTTAAAAGGCTGGCAATTTTAATGTCACAATTATAAAAACCGAGATAAAATATAAAAATGACGAAAATCTTATGGTTTACTGTGACAAGAATAACTTTACAGTGAATCCCATTTGTGTAATTAATATTACAGTTTGTTTTCATAAAAAGTAAGGTTTTTTAAAAATTATTTTTATATAAAGTCGTATTATGTAATGTTATAAAAGTTCTAATTTTTTAGATTAAATTTTATTATATATCGTATAAGCATTTTGATTTTAATTTTATAAAATTTAAATATTTATTTTAACAAGTGATATAATTTTAAACCTATCACAATTTAAAGTTTTCACCAGCAGTATGAATCTATTAAAAAATTTCATTAAAGTTTTATATTTGTTGCTTGAATTTTTTCTCCATATCCAACTATGATTAATCTGCTGTCCATAAATATAGCTTATGATAGAAAACACTCGTTTCATTGTTAAAGATTTTCAAAGTTCACGCATCCTTTTATATACGAAATTTCGTTGAATAATTCATTCTCCAATACCAAATATTTGTATTCAGGCAAATACGTGCTCATGCAAACCAGTCTTCTTTAAATCCTTTTAAAATGGTTAACCGTATATTTATCGATAAGGATGAATATTTTGAATTCTATCGCTGCGCTGCTTCAAATAAACAACTGGATGGTGACATAACGTTAAAGTCACAGGAATAATACTTTCATTTTGAAATTAAACCAAGATCCAATCAATTCAATTATAAAACATAAAAATCTTTAACTTAATTTTCAAACTATTTTATCAAGGAAATTGAAGAGAATTACTTAATAATCGAAGATTTTAAACTTGCAACAAAAGCTTACCGTATCTTTTATTAATTAATATTTTCGCGAATTGATGCTGCGCCCGGAAAGCCTTTGTATTATATATTATAGTAATAATTACCGACAAATAAGGAATTATAGTAATTTATGATTTATGGTGATCATTAAAATATCATCGATTTATGTGGACAAGTGTTCCGTAATCGTCCCTGAGTCGAGTATTATAGTTTGCTATACAACTAATCTATGCAGTAATGACGAGAAGTCTGTATAAATGAGCATCCATTAGGGACGCCTCCTATGAAGAGAAGGAAGGGGAATCTACAAAGGGCACAGATGGGGACGATAGGCAAGGGATACGAGTGCGTAGGACATCCCCAGCAGCTTTTTAATAGCCTACAAGAATCTGCTGCAGCATTCGGTTGATTTCATTTGATTATCTAAGTTTCTTCTGAAAATAAAGGATCTGACCCGGGTGCTCATGAAAGGGACAAGAGGGAAGGGTGGTCTAAAATTGATTATTTTTTTCTGGAGCGTCCTTAATAGATCTTCTCTAACCAAAGTAATAAAGTCTTGAATTGAATTTTCATTTTGGAATTTCAATTCGAATTCCACCGTCATAGATAGGAGCATACTGGAGAAAAGAGATTAGAAACAAAGATTCTGTAACATTTTCGCATCTCAGCTTATCATATTTATAAAACAAATGTTTAATATTTTTGGAATTTGATGCTAATAATGATAATAATACATTGGAGTTAACGGATGTTTATTTTCAGTTGTCTAAAGTCGAGAGACGGAACATTTCCTCGTGTTCCAATTCTAATTTATGGTGAAAAAACTAAGGTGCAGTTATTTTTTTAATGTATAATTTATTCCCGATAAACTCTTTAAAAATTGCATTTTTATCTCAAGGGGAAAGGCGGGGCAGAGAGATAGGAGGGGGTATTGGGAGAAGTTATTTGCCTATAAGATATAGACAAAAATTTGAAACAATTTAAAATCATCAAACAAAAATCAATTCGTTATAAAAATATTTTATTATAAAAATTTAAAATTTTTTTAAAAAATCAATATTATTTATAAAAGTTTATTTAAAAAAATTGAATTCAGTATACAAATGTTATTGAAAAATATTTTGAGTGTTTTTCAATTAAGTTGTGTTGATTAATGATGATGAGTAAAAAGCTGTCATTGCAAAAATTAAACTGTCACTTTGTGTTGCGGTACCTATTGGATGCTTTGGCAATTTTTTGTATTTAAATAAATACCAATTGGCAAAAAATCCAGCAAGTGCGAGGCACGATTAGTTTTTTTGCGAGGACTCTCAAACTTTAAATAAAAAAAATTAATTATCAGATAGAATTTATATATTGAAATATCGATTTTAAATATTTATTTAAAACAAAATCCAATTATAAAAATCAAAGTCATTATCTACATTAAAAAATCTGTATCAAACAAAAAAAAACTATATTTTATTGAATATAAACATACATAAATATGTTTTAATATTTCTAGATTTTTACATGAATATAACTACATAAATCTTTGGAAAAATAATAAATTTTTAAATATATAAATTTTAATGTGAGACCTAATTGGGCGCAATCGTTTCAATTGTCTCATATTTAGCCCTGATAAATACTAAATTATTAATTCGATCCTCGAGCAGTTTTCTTCTAGATTTACGATTATCCTGGATTTTATAGTAACAAAATCTTTTAAAATATAGACAAAATTAAAATAGATTAACAGAATTTTGTAATTTGAAATTTTTTTTCGCTTTTCATGAAGTCGATTTGAAAAATTACTTGACCTACATAAATACTATGAAAAAATTCAATAAAATAAATAAATATGTGTTGACCTACTAAATTTTTATTTGGCCTACATAAATACTCTGAAAAAATTAAATAAATAAATTTTTGTTGACCTACTTAATTTTAAAATTAATATTTGCAATAGCAACTCCTAATTCTAAATCCGATTTAAAAAAATTATTTGACCTACATAAATACTGAAAAAATAAATAAATATGTGTTGACCTACTTAATTTTTATTTGACCTACATAAATACTCTGAAAAAATAAAATAAATAAATTTGTGTTGACCTACTTAATTTTAAAATTAATATTTGCAATAGCAACTCTTAATTCTAAAAATTAAAAATGATTTTTTTCAATATTTTTCAAAGAAAAAAAGAATGTTTAAACTTTTAGGAATACAAATTGATTATTTGTTTTTTTTTCTCTAAACAAAACCTAAAAGCACATTATTATTAACGTGTTCTCACCTAAAAAGTTTTAAAGGAAAATATTTGAAAGATTAAAGTGTTAGATCAATATCAATTAAAATCTGTAATAAATGAAATAAATGATAAACAACAAACAACATCTATTTTTTATTACTAAAATTCTGTCAGATTTATTAAATATTTGTTGATTCATTTTTTTTCTCAGCCGATCTTAACTGATCCTCAATATTATAACATGTACTGGACGTTTTAATATTTCAAAAACCTTTATAGAGATCGTTGGTATCTTACATAATCAGTTTTTTTATATTTATGCTTTTCTAAACTTATAATGGGGCACTTTTTGCCGATTGTTACATAAATAAAAAATTAAATTCAGTTTAAATATACTCGAAATGTAGGAATAAAATTCTGAAATATTAATGATCGGGTTTTACCGCGGGATTATAATGCATTTCCAAAGTGGCCCATAGATCGTAATAAAAATATTTTTTTTAATTAAAACAATTTATTTTATTATTAATAGTTTACAAAACTTGTCTAAACTATAAATAACATATATATTCAATTATTTATATTAATCATTACAAATTCAAGTGTTTTGAAACGTTTTCATTGAAACGTTTGCATTGCGTAACTAAATATTTCATATATTATACCTGTTTGTATACTGCTTTTGTAACCAAATGTCCATTTAGTAACATGTAAGAAATTCTTGTGATTTTAGACAGTGTTATAATACACACGCACTTTGTCAGCTTTATAATTTCCTTTTTTCTCTAGCACATTTTTCGAGGTCAGCGCTCAATGTTATTGCATATCATTTATCCTTTATTAAGGTTCCAAGAGTTTCTTTCATGGAATTAAATTTAAAAGATCTTTGTCAATTTAGTTTTGTATCTTGTAGATATAAATACAAATAGGTTATATTATTGAGCGTGGCTGAACAACTTAATTCAGTTTATTGGTTGCATTGATTTGCATCAGCTGCATTCTTCTCGCTATAAAGAAAATAAATTGAAAAATTTCAATACTCTAGAACTTTGAAATTTTTGTTTGTTTTATGTTTGCTAAGTTAACTTAAATCTATCTCGAATTTTAATGTAGAATATCTTAGTTAATTTTCCAGAGTTTTGTCAAAATGTAGTGCTTGAAACCTGCTTTTATTGAATTTAATTTTTGAGAATGTCTTGCTTACCATACTTTGATCGGAATACTCTAAATGTGGAAAAATCATTTTTTTGCACTGAAATACGAAACAACACTTCATCTTGTTTTTTTATTAACTAAGTTTTTACGAATAAATATTATTTCCGACATTCGTAACAGCAGCATACTGAACAGGCCTGTTGTAAAGGAATTCCAAAAAATGGGATGTATAATATGGTAAATAGCTAAATGATTATAAGTTTTGTTAAATTAATAGTTGAATAAATAATTTGATAATAGAAAAATTTTGGTCATCAAAATGATCTTATTTTTATTGATTCCCTAAATTTTATGGAGTTCAAAAATGTGGGCACTCAATAACAAAAAGGATTCTAAATATTAGTTTAACAAAAAATTCTTCTTATTTTTGAGAATTCCCTTTGTAACAAAATCAAATTTTTTGTGTTAACTTTGAGATAAAGCACTTAGTTAATTCTCTTTTTACGCGAATTTGATTTAACGCGATTCAACAAAAACATTACGTTCTTTTTTTACGGGATTAGATTTAATTTTAACGTGATTCCAAAAATTGAAAAAATTAAATTTTTTCCAAGAAAAAATATGTATGCATTTTAAATATTTTTTATATTAGTTTATTACTAAATTTCTAAATTTGTAGTTTAATTCTGAGTTGAAAAAATCAAAATATTTACAATTATCCTTACTATTACAAATTTTTTTTGTATATTTTTAAGAGATTCGAAAAAATAGACATAATCGTTGTATTGGTTTTAATTATGTTTTTTTGTTTTCCTAAAAATATCTAATATGCATTTAAATAAAAAATTTATAAACCATATTAAAACCTTGAGTTTATATATCTAATCACATTATTTTAGTTGATTTTTCAAATGTAGAAACAATATTCTACTTTTATATGGATAACGTATCTTTTTTAATCAATTTTTTTGGGAACGAATATATCGCGTAAAAAGAGAATTATATATATATTTACTTAATTATATAAAACTTCTTGTTCCCACACGAAAGTATTTATGTGGTGTTTCATGTTTTCAAGGCTTTAATTCGAAAATTCGTAAATAAGTAGAGCAGATAAGAAATAAGAATTCTAATTCACAATAAAATAAATAAATGAACTCATTGACAGCTGCAGGGCAGATGTATTTTTAATGAATTTATATTATGTCTAGAAAGTAGATAATAGTTACTCAAATTGTGCTTGAAATGAACATTTAAACTGTTAGATTCCAATTTGGCATGATCATAACTAATAATAGTTATTATTGGAAACTTATAATGTCATATAATTTAAACTAGTATTACAACAATTATTCGATTAACATTAATAATGACAATAAATGTTTTGCCTACTAAAAATGCAAATAAAAACACTGATTTGCATATCTTTTCACATATTGCATATCAAATAATAGGCTGCATACTACCCAACTGTCCAACTTTTTAAAAAATTCTTTAGCAGTATCCAATACCACCAAAAGATGCGACAGCATGGGTTTTTATCCTAGATTATGCAATTACCCATTAAAATCATAATCTGCAGAGCATTTCAAAACCTCTCTCTATTTGAAACTTTTATGGGTTGCGAAGAATGATATTGTTCTTTATCTAGATATTTCTCTCGCAAACTTTTCAAACCACAATACATAATTCTGCTTTCCCAGGCATTATAGTAACAACCGTAAACCCTGAAAATTACATTTATTTACTGTATCCATATTTACTGTATCAGTCATGAAGAAAATAATGTTATTTAACTAACTGTATTATCAACTATTTTTCATTTTTTTTTATTCTCAATGTACTTATATTATATACATTTCATAATTATTAGCGCCAATATACCTAGAAAATAAGCCCGCAATCACATATCATGATTGTTCTACGTCACAAACACTTATGATAACGAGACCGACCGAAACTAAGATAAATAAATATATTTTATATTTTATAGATAAAAATAATCATTAATTATATGTTACGGTCATTCATTTTTTATTTTAAATACGCCTGATTTTGCCATTTTAAAATTATGTGGTAATAAAAGAATAGGGGTTTGTATTTATATTTATAGGATTTTTTCTCGGATATATTTTTAAAAATTGTGCAAAAACAAACCTCATATAAGTGTGTATTCTTAAAAATTATTATTTCTAATTTAAGTTTTATTTTAAATTTATTATGATAATTTCATATTTGAATTATTAATAAATATTTGATATAAATTTTGATTAAAATTTGATTATATGCCAATCAATCGTTTATGATGATTTTTAGAAACAAATTATTAATAATTGAAAATATAAAATTAGCACAATTAAATTAGAAATTAGCACTATTGAATTTAGCACAATTTGTATCCAAATTATTACAATAAATTATGGCTTAATAAGCCGCTTTTATTCAAATGATTACAGGCTGATTACTGTTTAAAATGAATATTAAAATATAATATCATGTTCTACATGCTTTGTTGCCATATGAAACGATATAATAATATTGACGGAATTCAACATAATATATTTTACACGAGGGGATAAAAATAATGATAATCAATTAAATTTTTAATAATTCAAGGTCACACTAGTAGACGAAAGCTCCCATATGAATTTAATCAATAAAAAATTCCTGTGTTACAACTAAATAGTGATAAATACATATTAAATTTCGCTTTTTATTAAAATATGATCACAAGAGCAATTGTAATTCGGATATGTTTCATCAAATGTTGTGATAAATATGACCGTCTGGATTCACAAGAATTTATTTACCAAGTTTTACAAATGCAAAGGTACATAGTTAATAATTCACATTAAGTTACACAATTATTGAATACAAATCGAACAAAAATTATCATATTTGATTTTGGTATGCTCAATGACAATGCCATTTAAAGATATTAGATACCCTTTAACATGAATATTTTTTTTTGATGTATTTATAATATCATTATTTGAGTGGTTGATTTTGGAAATGGAACAAGTTCAATTTTATAATTATATATAAAGATTTGCGTTTCAACAAATTTTAAAATATTATTCAGTTCTAGCAGCCAACTTTTATAAATTAAATTTATTATCCAATAGTATTTATTAACACGTTGACGGACATAAAATTTACTGAAAGTTCAAAATTTGGCACTCCGAAACTTTTTGTTATATATGAATAGAAATTGTTATTGTAGGTGATACAATTATTAATTTCATTTATTATTGTATTTAATTAGCCCACAATTATAGCGTCCTGTCACATAAAATCCTTCAACAATATGAAATGTGACAGACGGTGATAGCCGCCGTTCTTAAATTTGATATAAAAACTTTAAAATTATTGCATTACTACTTACGATGATTATGATAAAACCTAAAAAATCAAATTACTATCCACATTGATTCTTAATTGGTCTGATTTGTTTCTTTCTTTCGAACATAAAAGATTACATTAGAGTAAAACAAGAATAAATTCAATGTTTATATTAGAGACATCCGAAGAAAATAATCTTTGCTATACCCCAATTGATTTATCACACTTTCAAAATCAGCAGCTCACGTTAATCCCAAATTAATATTGATGATAAATTTCACAAATAATTACATTAATAATATTATCATTTAATAAACAACACTATTTTATGCTTGGCATTAAAATTAATTGTTAAAATCAAAATTCCCATTAAGTTTTAAAAATTTTAGATAGTTTCGAATTTAAGTTTGTCTGAGGGTAGTAATAATTTAACAGTTGAATTTGATCCGTTTGATCTCAACTCGATCAATAATAAGCCGTTCCACCTAACAAATTCAAAGCACAATCTTAGTTTTATGATACAGTTCTCCATGAAATGCCAAAAAGATTATTTATCGCCAAATTGCTCTGAAATCGATTTCTGTGAAAAACTCAACACTACTCTGTGTAAAAATAACGGAAAATGTATTCAAAAATACGCAAAAATCAGTTGCGAGTGTCCTTCCGAATACACAGGTAAATATTGATTTAAATGATTTGTTTATTTTCTATCAATGCAATTTGTTTGATATTTTAAATTATCTAACAAATACACAATAACTGACTAACTATCAATATTCAAATATTTATATTCGATATTTTCACATTTTCTATCGGAATTTTATATTTTCATTTTATTTCGATTTATTATTAGATATTTATATATTAAATTATGTTTTGATAACAATATCTATTCTAAATAAGTTTTAGAAAAATTAATAAATAATATTATATTGATAAAATTTGCAAAAACACTTAAAAATAAAAATTTTTGGTATCAAAAAATAAACCACAAGTCGATTATTGGATATATTCTATCGGTTTTTATCGATTACATCACTTATTTCACATTGATTAGTGATTAAAAATTGATGTAATATTTACACATTTAAATATTAAATTATTCGTAATTTAAATTTAAATTAGAATAATTTTTAGTTAAACAATTTTTATAAAATCGATAATTAGTGTGATAAATGCCTACACAAAATTTAATTTTTTGATATTTTGTCAAAGAAGTTTAATAATAATAATAATAATAATAATAATAATAATAATAATAATAATAATAATAATAATAATAATAATAATAATAATAATAATAATAATAATAATAATAATAATAATAATAATAATAATAATAATAATAATAATAATAATAATAATAATTATAATTATAATTATAATAATAATAATAGTAATAATAATAATAATAATTATTATAATAATAATAATAATAATGAAAACAATAATAGAATAATATAAAAATATTAATAATAATTAATAAACGTAATATTAATAATATAAAAAACTCTTTTAAAAACTTTTTGTCGATAGAAGTAAAAAGAACAAGAAACCCTAGAAAAATTCAAAATACGTTTCTTTGCAAAAATGGATACCCAATGGAATTTGTAGAAAAATATTATTTAGACTAATACAGCTCCAATAGACACAATACACAAAATAAACACCAAAACAAATCAATAATATATCTACGCTTCCCCTTCTTAAACAATAAGACATGCAATACAAACAGATCTTTCATTCGTAATATTATCTCAATCTTCAATATAGCTGCATCTATGTAAATCCCAGAAATCTAAAACATCATCGAGATTGTCTCTGCCGCTTTTCCACCAAATGTTTTGCTTTCGAAAACATTGTTTATAAAATCACTTGCACAACATCCAACCCAACTATGCATAAGGGAAACACTCCGACTCAATGAGCACATCAAAAAGAAAACCAGTAATTATCAAGAACCCTTGGGAAAAGTTCTTAATTTATTACCACTTTTACAGGAAACAAAATGGAGAATACTACAATCGGATTCTAAAACATACTACTAAGACTTTCGCCACAGAATCGTTTTTTATCAAAAAACACAAAGCATTCATCAATATTCAACTAACTTCAATTCCAGAGACATTAAAACTTCTAAAATTCAAATCAGCGTATTTAAAATTTAAAACACAATTAAACAAAAGAAGGTGCCAATTCAACATGTATTCTAATACAGTGGTTCTCAAAGTTGTGGTCCGTGGACCAGCACCGATCCGCGAACCATAAATTACTGGTCCGCAACGTGAGTTGAATAGGAGGAAAATAATGCAAGAATATTGTTAAACTGTTTACCCCTCATAAAATAAATCATATGAAATATTAAAACAAAACCATAAACGTAAAATTACAGAATGTGCATTTTTCTCTCTGGATTCTACGGAACATGAATTGTCCTATATTAATTTAGTGGTTGACTTTTATATTTTTCTAGTTAAACTTTATGAAAAGTATATTATGTTTATACAACTATGGATTTTTCTCTATTTTTTTTATTCTCTTTAATTTTTATAGATGAAAATTATTTATATATTGTCTATTTTCTGTGATTTATTAGAAATACAGTAGTTTTGTATAATTTTAAGATTACTTTTGTGTTGTACTTCTTTATTATAATATTATTATATATATTTTGCAATATTTATTGTTATTCTTTTATGCACATTTTTTTGTATAAATATATTGTTTATTTTTTGTAAACTTTGTGAATTTTTACAACTGAAATATATGTATTTAATAGCACATTAAATATTTTGTATTCCTGCAAAATATAACCAAAAATTAGTATTTGTGGTCCACGGAAAAATTTAAATTGTTTACTGGTCCGCGACACGATTTTGGTTGAGAAACACTGTTTTAATACAATATATTTCGATTGACTCAAGTAGATTCGAATTTGAAACTATATAGAGAAGGATTTTGGAATTGATGAAGATATATAAAAATTCAATGAATGAAAAACTAGAATGATTGAATTAAATTTGTGTGATATAATTAGATTGTTTGTATTTTGCATTATAGGATCGTTATCGTGTTTATATGTCAATTTCAAGTCTTAGATTGTATTCAGATCTTGGTTATAAATATATATTTCATGGGGCAATGCCACATACATTGCAATGACTGCCCGCTCTCAAGTTCTTGATCACAGTCAACTTAGGGAATTGATTGATATTAGTAAACAAAATTTTGTGATCCATGATGAGAATAAATGTAAAATGTTTTTGTTTAAAAATTTAAAAATATTAAAATTTTATAAAATTTGAATTGAGTTTTATAAAACAGAATTTATGGTTTTTAAAATAATATAATTTTAAAATATAAAAGAATTATCAAGAAATTGGTTTTAAAAAAGCTGTTTATATCGATATAGTTTCAAGTTCGAATCTACATGACGATGACAGTAAGTCCACCGAAATATATTGCAGTATAATATATATGTTGGATTGGTGCTTTCTTTTATTTAATTCTATGCCAATGTTGTGTGATTCTTTTTATTAAAACTTAATATTATATTAATTAAAAAAAATTTCGTTGATTTCCTTTTTATAATTTTTATTATTGTTTTAAAAATTAAAAATTTGGTTTTAGTTTTTCTAAAATTCTAAATCCTATGATTCCTCTTTTTAAAAATCTTTCATCTTTTCAATAATTGGGATAATAGTTTTATCTTCGTTATGTTCTAGAAAATAAATTCTTTCATGTAGCTTCTTTAAAGTTGTATATGATCCTTCAGGTCTATTTTGATTTGTATTTCGTATTTCTCGCTTAATCATAACTCTATCTCCAACTTCAAATTGTTTTCCAGTTGCTACTGCCCTTTTACCAGTTTCTTCCCTTTCCAAAATCTCCTTATTCGTTCTTTTGTTAATATAGTATTTTTATCTGTCGATTTTTCTACCCTATATAACCTCCGTTGGTTTAACTCCAATATCTTTGTGTCTTGTCGCATTCAATGTATATTCCACTTCAGGTATTATCTCTACCGAATTCCTTTCTTTTCTATCATTTATTAAAGCAATTTTATGTTCTTTAATTGTTCGGAATTGTCTTTATATGATTCTGTTTGTGGTTTGGTGATACGGTTTTGAAAACATACAATTCGATACCACATACTTCTGTTAACTGTTTTATGCCTTTAGTTTCACAGTTCTTTTCATAGTGGGCATGGAGTTTCTTTAGTGCTTCAAATTTTGATATTTGTTTGTTCACACACACACACACACACACACATATATATATATATATATATATATATATATATGAACAGAAGCAAAAGAAAAACCTAAAATTTTTATTCTATTTAATTTTCACCATCATTATTCATACAAAATGGAATCCAATTCTTAAAATTTCTGTAAACATTTTTATGCTGATTCTCAGAATTGCCAGAAGTCATATCAATTATTATTATTATCCTGTTGCTTACTCTTTTTATCAGAAATGCTTACAAAGTGTTCTTAATTACACACTTAAAAATTTCCTATCATTTAAAACTACCAATAGATTTTGTTATCTACATTACAATTTTACATTTAATTTACTGGAATAAATATCCCTATAAGAAATCGACTTTAAAAAAGGCATTATTGTAATACTTTTTTTCTTTAATTAAATATTTTGGGGAAAAGGTGTAAATTAGAAAGTGTATCGTTTTGGAACCCTAAAAGAAAATGATTGAGAACAAAAAATATAAATAAAAAATCAATAAAGTTAAACAAACAAAGCCATTCTTAATTAATAAATGCATATAAAAAGATATACATATGAAATGGCGTCTTCAAATATTATATATCTCGACAACTACCAGAGATAATAAAAAGAACTGAAGATGACTACATGTAATGTATGGTGAAAAAGAATCTTAATGAAAATCAATATCAGGAAGTGTCATTACATTGCAGTATATCAAAGAAAACACAATTTGAATCAACAGAATTTTGAGAGAACAAAAGTTGTGAAAAAAGAAAAATAAAGATACTAAGAAAAAGGGCATTAAACAGTACAAAGAAGTGAAAAGGAGTAACAACATAAACAGTCAAATCAGGCTAGTAAATGGAAACCAGAGAATATTGTAAAAAAGAAATTGTCAAAATAATAATCAGTTGAAGTTTTTGAAGTCATCGTTGAGTAATTTTCTAGTAATTTTAATTCAAAAAAAGAAAGCAACTAAATAGATTTTACCGAGTGTTAAAACCAGAGGCAGCAGTCAAGTGTTTGTTAGTTTCGAAGTGTAATACAAGTGCTATTATTCCCGAAGGGTCGTAATAAGCAGATAATACGATTTGTTGTGATCTCGAATTAATCGTGCCATTTTAATTTGGTAATCGATTGTATTGATCAATAAAGTTTAAATAATCTGAAATTCGTTGTTATCATTAATAATTAATAAGTGTTAATTGCACATTTCACTCACAACTAATTTTACGCCACCAACAAATATCTGGACATTATTATTATCACATTGTAACTATTTTATGACGTATAAATATACTAGTTAAATAATAATGACAGTGGTTATCCCTCTAGTTCCCAATACCGCCTTGAGAGGAACTGTATATATTTTTTTTTATAAAGTACCTATGAATAAATTTTACTGTAATGTTTCTGCGTGCCCACGTATTGGTCTAGTAGATATATTGCGTCTGATTTACCTTAGATGCCAACTTGTGCTGAAATTTAACTTTAATTACAGATTTTGTAAACATTTTGGAACTAGAAGGCTTCTGATATAATAATTTGTTTTAAAAAAATGCTATGAATAATTTATATCTCATGAATAATTCCAAACTCATGTAAACATTTTTGAAACGTCTATGATAAATTCTTAACAATTATTTTCTCTTCCCGAGATGTTAGAAACAATAAAATAGTAAATATAAATTTTCTGCCAAATGTAAAATAATTAAAGAAATTTATCCGTTAGTTTTCAAAAAAAGAATCTATAATTGAAACTTCCGCTAGACTTTTATAATTAGCATAATCCTAAGAATATTTGTTATATTATTAACGATAAAGTTGATGATTCTGTCAAGAATTGTTATTCTAAATTATATATTGACATTTGTTGATGTTAGGTAGTCAATGGGTGAAACTGGTATTAATCAGCGGTTTGTGTATTTACATTTACATTACACTATTTTTTAATAATCTTTTTTTTGTCATTTCATCATTATTATTATTCGACAAAAATCCTTCATTTCACCATTCAAATCTAGGGGATTTCTGTGAAGATGATAAAGATTCTTGCCTCAATAACTCATGCATCAATAATTCAACTTGTCAAATAAGTCCAGCTTCAAAGTTGAAGTACAAATGCATTTGCCCAATATATTTCCAAGGGACATTTTGTCATGAAGATGTAAATGAATGCTCTGATAAATCTTCCTGCCGCTCAAATGCCACATGCATTAATAATTATGGCGGATACAATTGCTCGATTGAGGTCTCATCTCAAACGACTACCTCGACTTCATCGCCTTCAGTAGAAATATCTACTACACAAATTTCAAATTTCATTGTAAATTATTAATTTTTAATTGAATTATTTTTTTTATTTGATAATTTGATTTATTTAAGTATCCATAAATTAGTGCAAAGTTCAAAAATCAAATTTACCATGTGATTTTCTCACAGTACGACACAAAAATATCGATTGCATTGATGTTAATTTTAAAATATTAATTTCTATTGATTGGAATTTCATTTGTCAAATATCTAAATCTGAAGCAACAAGCAAGATTCCCAGCTAGTAGTAGCTATAGATTTCCATTTACGGGCACACGAATGAGAGTTTATATTTTTATGGTAAATAAAATTTAAGTGTCAAAAGCAACCCTGAAACCAATTGGTTTATGTATGAGAATTAGAAAGGATTGTGAGTTACCGATAAGATTCGAGTTGTAAGTATAAATAAAATTTCCCTTTTCAAATGTATAATCAATGTGTCTAATCCAATAAGAGCATTCAACGCTTTAAACGCGCATCCTTAAAACAGTTTTTGAGGCATCCTAGCTTTAAATTTTAATATCAATTATTATTTTCGATATAATTTATTATTATTATTATTATTATTATTATTATTATTATTATTATTATTATTATTATTATTATTATTATAATTATTTATTATTTATTATTATTATTTATAATTATTATTAATATTATTTATTATTCTTAATATTTATTTTTCTTATTTATTATTCTTATTTATTTTTATTATTTATTTTTATTATTTCTTCTTCTTCTTATTGTTATTATAATTAATATTTATTATTCTTATTTATGCTTTTTATTTATTTTTATTATTATTATTATTATTTTTATTATTATAGTTATTATTTATTATTATTTATTATTATTATTATTATTATTATTATTATTATTATTATTATTATTATTATTATTATTATTATTATTATTATTATTATTATTATTACCTCAAATGCAGTAACTGAAAGTGACAGTTGATTTTTTTATAAAATTGAACAATATCTAGATCGTTTTGCTCTAAGAGAAAAGTTGTCTTTTCAAATATACGCCAAGAAAATTAAATTTATTTACCAATTGAAATTCACTTTAACTTAATAGTTAATTTTTTCTTACTAACATTTTGAAATTTTTTTAAAAGTTATCAAAAAAGAAAAAAGATTTAAACTTACGCCAATACCTATAATAAAGTAACCAGATATACCACTTTAGGAAGTACAGTACCGCTTTCTGATGGTATATACTGCACAATTTTTGTGTACTTCAGTACTAATTTTTTAAGATGAGCATCTTACTATAAAATATTTGAAATTACTAATCAAATTTGCTATGTGATTTCCGGGTACCGATGTGGCAGCTAAAAGTGTATTTTTCAATTATTAATGATTTCTGGAGTAGAGAGAAATCGAAATAAAACATAGAAATCTTATCAAAACGCGAAAAATTTTGTAATGCTTTAATAGAAAATGATACTTTGAATGAAATTTATATAAATAATAAATATCATTATAAAAAATAAAAATATTGAAATGACTTCTTACTTAAAATTTTTTTGTAAATCAAATAAATAGCCGGCACTGTTCCAATTTTTGTACTGCTTTTGGGTTAAAAAAAATCTATCTGTAGAAATACGTGATCGGATTATTGCCCACACGAAAAATGCACACATAGACAAATGCACACATAAAAAAATAGAGAAAAATGCACACAGAAAATAAATAGAGAAAAATGCACTACAAATTAAAAAATTCTTAAGTATAATTTATTTCAAACCCGAGTTGTGAACGAAAATTTTCACTTCTCAATTTCTCGAAAATTTTCAATTATTTAAGAATTCTCAACTCTTGAGAATTTGATTTTTTGAAAATAATAAATATTTAGGTAATACAAAAAAGCAAAACAAAACAGTAAAATAAAGTCAAATCAGTAGTAAAAATAAGTAAAAAGAATTTTTGTCACATTAATTAATAGCAATTTTTATTATTACTATTATTATTATTATTATTATTATTATTATTATTATCGTACATTGATTATCTTTTAGATTGAATATTATTCTTGATTTTTTCTCTATTTATTTTATTGTAGTGATTTTTTCGATGTGAGGATTTTTCTGTGAGCAATACTGTCTGTGTGCATTTATCACCGAATCGTAGAAATATGATATACAGATAATGCATGTGATTGCACTTTTTTATTTCCACCGTGAACCTTTGAGTAATTTAAGTGGAAATATAAAAATGCAGAACATTTTTCTAAAAAAAAGCTAATCAAAAGTTATTTAAAATTGATAGCTAAAAATCTTGCTATTCTTTCTATGGAACGTCATATCAAATAAAATATTGAAATTAAATTTGTACTTTACAAATAAACAAAACAAATTTCGTTTTAATGTTTTGTCTTCACCTACACCAAAATCTAGAGTTTTGATGGAAATTTATGAAATGCTGTGAAAATATTATATTGATTGAATTCCATGAAACGGTTTATGTTCAATTTTGGGGGAGTGCAATTTTATTTAAATTAAAAGTATATTTTTTTTCAGGGTTTAATTAAATAATTATAAGAAATATTTATTAAAAATCAATAATTATAATCAAATTTTAAACAATAAATCATACCTATCAATATAAATTTAATTAAAAATGACACCTCCAAAATTGAACATCAACCGAATTAAACACCTTACGAAATTATTTCATAATTTTCTCGACAACTGAAAGTAGAATTATCGGAATTTTCTACAAAAATTTCGGCCGCCATTTTAAAACGATTGTCTAAAAACGTTAAAAATAGTAATATATTGAAACGATATTCGTCTGGAAATTTCTACATTTTGGAAGTTTTTATGCATTATTGACTATGTAATATGTCTGTGTTTAAAAAATATTCTCAAATTTCTTCCTTCATATAATATAAGTTGTTATTCATTTGAACAAATTACATACCCACAAAGGTAAATATGTATATCTCTATGATATAACGTTGCTATTCAGTTGAAACTGATGTATAAAAACATTCAATCAACTTATATTATGTGACATGCATATTTACCAGTGTTAAGATGCGATTGAATAATAGTTAAGTTCGAATGAATAACAAATTTTACTATAGAAAGTTAGAAGGAAAAATAAAGGTAACACACAAACACCACAAAACTTTAAACTATTTATTTATTCTAATAGTAACCAAGCTGGACTTTCGCAACATCTTGTATTATAATAGTTGTTATTCATTTCAAACATGTGTAATTACTATTCTATCACTTTATATTTTGAATTCTTGTGTTGATTAGGTTAAATTACTTTTTCGTATTAGAAATGGAATTTGCCAGATTTTGCCACTTTGCTCATTGTATCTATCGAAGCTGCAATAATAATTATACTTATTTTTGTATTGATATTCGTTCAAGTCAAAAACTGTCCAACGAAAAGAAAGAAATCTAAATTTCTTGTCGATGATTCTTCTTTGTAAGATTATTATTATTATTTATTATTATTATTATTATTATTATTATTATTATTATTATTATTATTATTATTATTATTATTATTATTATTATTATTATTATTATTATTATTATTATTATTATTTACTAATTATATAATGCCCTTTTAAATATAATACTTCGTTAACAGTTACTATCAAATCTTATTTATACTTATTTAAATAGGAAAGGGTATTTTTGTTTTCAAGAAACACCATTTTGACCAATTCTTCCGTAAATTTCTTGTTAAATTGCCTCTATTTGTAACTTTTTTAATTTTTCAAAGCTTGAATAACCGTGTTGAACTGAAGATATAAAAATATAATCGACTCAAACTTCAAAATTTACGATACATACACACACATAGATATACACCTAATTCTGTTTCTACACGAATTAAAAAGAATTTTTTTTCTCTTTTTAAACGAATTGCTTTGTTTTTTCACGATTTTTAATATTCTATGAATTTTTTTTATTTTCATTTTTCACAAATTATGTATACATACATTTTAACTTCGCATTATTAATGATAATAATACAAAAATAACTTCCCAAGGCGATGAACAAAATAATTCAAGTGATAGCAGTGATATTGAAGTCTTACTCAAACGTATACATGTGTCAGAAAATGACAATGAATAAAAATTTGTTATGTTTATATTATTTTTACTTTTTTTATATTAATGAATTTCTGATATTATTTTCTTTTTACCAAATCATAATTTATTTTTTATATAATATATTTAATATGAATTAAAATGTGTAAGCACGAAAAATAAGTTCGTTTGTGAACTCTAACAAGGATTTTTTTATATTTATATTATTATACTTTTGTTTGTTTATTGTACTTTTGTTACTGTTTTAGGTATGAAACCAATTTACTATTTTTCCATTCAACCAATATCTTTTTTTACACGAAAAAATGACACATCTCTGTTCCCAGGAACAAAGACGTTATTAGTCATCAAAAATCGATAAAGCTCACTAAACCAAGAAATTGACACAATGTAAAATCAGAACAAATAATATATTTTTATAACATGAAACCATATCAATATTATTTTTTAAAATTCTGTTTTTTCGAGATTTCAATTCTCTACAACTTTGCTATTGACTACTTTTCAATTAAATAATTTGATCATTGGGAAAACTCGCCGAACGTTTTGCTATTCATTTTGACGTATAATTAGTGCAGCAAATTATATAATTAAAATAGATATTTTATGGAAAAATTAATTCTCAAAGATTATATTTTGATTCAGTAAATATTTGAGTATGAAAAGTACAAGGTTTATTTTTAACTGCATATTATACGTATGTCACTTGAATAAATTTGAAATTATAATGCTACAGTTTTATACAGAATAAAATTCTTTATGTTTGTTTATGTCTTTAGCTTAATAAGACGAATGTCAGTGATCTTTTTTCTTAAATTTTGAAAGAAAAATTGATGCAAGAGTTGCAGCTAAAGTTGATCCTATGGCTAGAGCTACTCCATCATTGAAAAGAAAGGCAACATTAGAAGTGACAAACCTCAACAGTTCACGGAATGCAACTTCATCTGGTATTTGATCCCTAAAAATATTCTCTTTTCACAAACTATGTTGAACTTGAAGATATAAAAAGTAATCTACTCAGACTTCAAAGTTTACCTCCCCCCACACACACACATATATATATATATATATATATATATATATATATAACAATGATATATCTCTGCTACCACTAACAAAGATGATATAAGTCATCAAAAAATCGTCAAAGCTCACTGAAACCAAGAAGACACAACAGTTCACGAAATGCAACTTCATCTAACGTTTGATCGTCTTAAATATTCTCTTTTCACAAATCACAATAAAGATCAATCGTCTCATTTAAACAAACTAGTTATATCAAAGACACGTTATAATCAGAAGAACTAATACCTTATTTTGTTATAAAATCAACAAATTCAAATTAATCTCGACACTTAACTTTCATCAAACGGAAAACAAGTTTATTAAGAAATTCCTTCTCTTTTTGAGTGGGAAATTTGAGGCTTTTACTAAATTATCCATTTTCAAAAAATCAAGTACCTTATAGAATTTGTAAAAATAATCAACCTTATTCAAAACTACAAATCCGTTTCCTTTATCAAACTTTCACAGGCTATTTAGAAATTTTCTTTAATATCAACAAAATCGCTAGTATCATGTTTAGGTCGATATTTCAAAACGTTAATTTCGTCAGATATAAGATTTATGTTTCTAAAATTGTAGTTTAGGTTGATTTGTCGGAGTCGAAAATAATATAAATGGAAAATAATTTAAATTAACAAATTACTAAAAGAAATGTGCTCAGTCAACAAAGTTATCGGTAGAAGGTTCTTTAATGAATTGAATAAAGATTACTATATGGATATGTTTGAATTAGACTATAAAATTTAAGACAAGTTATTAGGAAAAATCATAGGAAATAAAATTTGAGTGAGAGAAGAATTGAATAACTATATTGATGAAAGTTTATATTGACAAGTTATTGATTGAAACTTACTTGTGAATACAAAAGCGAATACTTAAGCCAAATTTAATAGGCAATTGATTTAATTGTAACCGGATATCTATACCTAAAAAGATGAGAGAGATCGTAAGTATAGCAGTAATATAGGAAAGGGATAACAAAGCTTTCGGGGCCTTGACACACACAATACGCCCCATCACCCACATACACACATTTAGTAATACACATTATGCTTATATCTGCCACTAAGTAATTGTATGGTAGATATAAACCCACTGTTATTAATTTAATTAAATTGAAAACAGTTGAAATAAGTTGAAATAAGTTGAAATAAGTTGAAATAAGTTGAAATAAGTTGAAATAAGTTGAAATAAGTTGAAATAAGTTGAAATAAGTTGAAATAAGTTGAAATAAGTTGAAATAAGTTGAAAATAAGTTGAAAATAATTGAAATAAGTAGAAATGAGAATATGTTGGTTGCTGAGAATATATTGGTTGGTGTTATTTGTGAGTGTAGGCCTCTTTCCTATACTATTTGTAAAATGAATCAAATGACTTTGAATATTCTAATGGCTTTGAACCCAAGAAAAATACGATAAAATCCTCAAGAAATATTATTTTAAAAAACATGAAATAAATGACATCATTTAATTTCGATAAACATATTAATTTTAATCATGATATTCGAAAGAGAGATATTCTTGAAGTCTTTCCATCAACTGCAAGTGCTAAAGCTGTTAAGGTGATCAATTTGTGGTGGAACATAATTGGTTCTTGAATTATCTTCTTGTGAATTACCTTCAAAGAATATCAACAAGTATTGAAATCCCACTTGGAACATAATTCAGTTGGAGACCAACAGTTTTGAATTCTCGATCTCTATATATTTTGGATTCAAAGATGAAAAAATCGATATGACAACTAATAATTCAAAATTCATTCAGACTTTAGGGGATGGAAAGGAACTTACTTCTCTATGTGTTCAATTAAATAAGACATTTTATCCTTCAGATCCAATGTACATAAGATAATTACCAAAGATTTCCTTATGCTGCATATATTAATGCATGTAAAGCTTTTGGAGTTGATCCGCAATTAGCAATGATTGATTTTAAGAGTTATTATTCAATATTTTGTTTTGATGTTTCTGATCAAGATGAGAAATTAGCAGTTAATGGTGTGAATATTACAATAGATATGGAAAAACATAATAATTTCAAAAGGAAATGTTATTTTGTTCAAATCCAATTGAAAAGTGGTAAGATGATTAATGTTTTTTAATAAGAAATGGAACAACAATTTGAAAAATTAGCAAATATTTTATCGACAAAATATTCAACATATTTAAGATTTAATTCCATCACCTCAGATTTTACAATATCATTTCCTATTCCTCTTGAATTAAATTTTTAACATAATTATGAAATGGGATTGGTTTGGTTTTCTGTCTGCAACATTATTTTTAATATAACATCTCAAAATAATGAATTTGGAGTTCGAGGACCTGATAAAGTTAATGTTTCAATGAAAATTCCTCCTGGAGCATATGAGCTCTGTGTTTTATATACAACAATGACTAAATTAATTAAAAAACATCTCAAAATCCAAGATAAAGATGAATGTCCAATTGAATTCAAAGTTGATTTACCTACAGCTAAAGTTTTTATAAAAATCAAAGAGGGATATTCCTTTTTATTCATATCTAAATTAAATGATTTTCTAGGATTTATAAAACGAGAATATTCCACAAGTTGTTCTGGTGAAAATAATATAAATATCACTAGCATTACATATATAAATCTCCTTTGTTATTTAATTGAAGGAACATGTCAAGATGGGAAACAAGATAATTGCGTAATAATAAATATCATTATAAAAAATAAAAATATTGAAATGACTTCTTACTTAAAAATTTTTTGTAAAGCAAATAAATAGCCGACACTGTCCCAATTTTTGTACTGCTTTCGGGTTAAAAAAATCTATCAACCTTAATCTGTAGAAATATGATATACAGATAATGCATGTGATTGCACTTTTTCATTTCCACCGTGAACCTTTGAGTAATTTAAGTGGAAATATAAAAATGCAGAACATTTTTCTAAAAAAAAGCTAATCAAAAGTTATTTAAAATTGATAGCTAAAAATCTTGCTATTCTTTCTATGGAACGTCATATCAAATAAAATATTGAAATTAAATTTGTACTTTACAAATAAACAAAACAAATTTCGTTTTAATGTTTTGTCTACTTGACAAATGCTTAGTGCAAAAACGACAATGAGGCCCAAAAATCCCGGTATCAGAAAACATGATCTAGTTTTTTGTTAACCTCATTCAAAAAGTTTCTTTACCTATTTATGTTTCTATAATAACAACTAAAAATATTTCAAATATTAATTTTAGAATTGTTGATAAAAATAATAATACTCTTGATTACACAAAAGAACCTATTCCATTCTGTTTACATTTACGTCGAGTATAAAATGGATGATTTTTTAAAGAAATGGGTTAATGAAACAACTACGAATTTTTATTTACGTGATATTCTTAAATCTCAATTTAAATTTTAAAGTAATTATGAGTGATGAAATCAAAAAGTATTTAGATAAAGATAATATTATTTTCAATTTACAAACTACAAATGAATCAGGAAGTCATTGGAGCTTGTCCTCAAAGAAACATCACGTATATTTTGATTCTTATGGAATTATTCCTGTTCCTGAAATCTCTAAATATTTTGGTGATGATCAATATATATATATATATATATATATATATATATATATAATACCAAACAAGTCCAAGAACCTAAAAGTAGTATTTGTGGACAATTATGTGTTTTTGTTCTAAATTCATTAGAAAATAATAATTTAAAATTTGAAGAAATTATTTGTTTAATAAATGGTTATAATTAATATAGCCGGAGGAACATTATCAGTAAATCGATCTCAAATTTTTGAGAAAGTCGAAGCTAATTTCCTTAATGAATCAGGAGATCGGATGAGAGGAGATATTGACATGAATTAACATAAGATCCTTAACACTCAGAAATCAGAAGACATCACCAACTTAGAAACATCTCAAGAAATTAAAAGATGAAATAGAAAAAATGAATAAATGCTATACAATAATTGAGAAGAATATAAATGATGTAATAAATAATTATTTCGTTGATATTAATAAACAAATAAAAAATGTTAGTGATAAATTAAATACAACTAATGAAAAAATAGAGATATTTAAAAAGATGATTGTAAGAAAGATTAATAGAATAAATTTAGATAGTATAAAAGGTAATCGAGATAAAAACTTTTCAACTTTTTTAAAATATCAAGAAATTAAAAAATTTTAGGTAACTATTCTTTTATGATTGAAAATAATGAGATTGTTTTTAGTGGAAAATATTTAATTCCTGATGAAGCAAAATATTTTATTGTGATTGCTCATAATACTAGTTTAATGATTGCTAATATGTCTATATCAATAGGACGTGCTGGAAGTAAACAACTTTTTATAATTATTCCTAATCAATCCCGTGCGGCTATTGTGAATTTAGGGAATAGATATCATATATTATGTTTTAAACAAGATTCAAAAAAACCACACCTTAGGGATATTGAGATACAATGTTTCGCTAAATTGAAATCAGGAATTATTTATGATCTTGTTGTTGTGAATGAAAAAATAACTGATGAAAATGTTTGGTATGTTATAAGATTATTTTTAGAAATATATAGTTTTAATAATATTGATAAGATAATAATGGAACTTAAACAAGATTGTCTGAAAATAAGATGGCTGTTTGAAGAGATTATTTAAATGGATGATAAAATTTCCGAAAACATACAAATAAAAAATCTAATAAAAATGAATGATAAAATTTCTGAAGAAAAAATTTATTCAGCTTTTATTGAGAGGAAATATCCAATACTTGAAGAAGTAATTAATAATGAAGATATTTATAAACATATTGAATCTAAAGAACCTAAAAATCGAATAATAATAAATAATCGAATAAATGAATTTTTACTTAAAAAGAAAAAGTTGGATGAAAGATTATTACATTATCAAAAAATCAAAAATCGATGGACAAAAGCAGATTCAGCAATTAAAATAACATGTGTTTCAATGACTGGAATTCTAGCAGTTTCAACTACAATATTATCTGTTCTTAGATCAGTAGGAATAGTTGGAGGTATTTCAATAACTATAGTATGTGTTTTAGGTGGATCTAATGCTCTGTATTTATTTTTATCTGAAACTATTTAAATAGGATTCACAGCACGAAAAAAAATATTTATTGTGAAGTATGTCAAAAATTATCGATGGGAATAAATAAACTTTATTTATATCAACAAAAAGCATTAGAAAATGGGATTTTATCAACAAATGAAATAGAAGAATCAAATAATACAAGAAATAAATCGTAATATTAATAAAATAAAAGCATTTGATAATAAATAAAATGAAAAACAAATAAAAAAAATTAATTAAAGATTTAAAAGATGAATATAAATCTAGAATTAAAAATATCTCAAATTTATCCATTAAAAAATGAATAGAAATGAAATTTGAGAAAAATTTTATAAGAGAATTAAACAAGTCTCTGAAATCGATCTCGAGAATCTAAATAAAAATATTAAAGCAGATAAATATATGGAATTTTTGCTTGAAAAATCAGAAAATCCTAAATTAACACTGAAGGAAATCTGTGATAAAATAGGTGTATCAGTCTCATGAATAACTAGAATGTAAAAAGACTTGAATATTAAATCCCCATACCGACTAGAACCAGAAATTAAGAAAAAGAAATTTAAACATAAACCTGGGGACCACAACCTAAACCTGAGGGACGTTATTGCTTCAAATGTTCTAGACAATTCAAATCATATAAAACATTTAATAGTCATAAATGTAAAGCTGATACCTTTTTATCTGGTTACTTATGATCAAAACACTTATGATAACACATGATCAAAATTATAATTATGATCAAAACTTTCTTAGTGTTGTTTACGATACCAATAAAAATAAAAGGAAAAAAACATTGAAATAATTTTAATTTTTTTATTTAAATACATAATTTTTTCCGTTAAATCTAAATTCATAATGCATACCTCATTATAATTTCGAGTTTCGAGTGACACCATTTAAATATAAAAAAAGAAAGGGATTTTAAAAAAACCCATTACTAAAATTTATTTCTTAAAAATTAAAGTCAAAAACCTTAGAAAGATTAATAATAAATTCTTCTGTGAATAATGTAATAATTGGTATAAACCAGGTTATTACAATTTCCATTTATTACCCAAAATACGAAAAATATCTTGAGACGGGAACTACCATCAGAAAAATTAGATCAATAAAATCCAATGAATTCACATTCAAGTTTCCATTTCTAACTCAGGAATTTTGTATGAATCAGACAGGGATGAGATTTATTTTATCTCGACCATCTCAAGATTTAAAAAAATATTTAAGGTTATTTAATAAAATGAATGGTAAATACTTTAGTCATTATAAAAATGGACCAATAAAGATCTATATTGGTATAACTGTATTATACAGAAAAGCTTGCCCGCTTTAATTCGAAGCTGAAACCTATAAAACCTAAAAAGAATTTATATACTAAAAAATCACAGCTTAGAATTAGAAGAGAGGATTTAATTACCGTAAAAACCCCCAAAAGAATGGAAAGAAATTTAAAGATGGAAAGAAAAATATTGAATAAAAAGAAAGGAAAGAATAAAAAGAGAACGAGAAAAAGAAAAAGAAAAAGAAATTTGAAACTAATAAGATGTATTTCACATCCCCAGTTTTCGTGGTTGTAAAGAAAGATCAAATTCCCACTGAAATAGAATCAATAGTTTCTAATTTATCAAATAGTATATTTAATGAACAGCTTCAAGGAAGTACCTGGATATTTGATCGAATAAAAAATAGTTGTTTAACCGTTTGTCAATTTAAGTCACCACTTGGTGGTACCTACAAAAAGCTCCCATTTTAATCTAACGTCATTCTAAATATCCAAAATAAAAATCATAATAAATGCTTTGTGTGTAGTAAATATACTAGCATATTTGCATCCGGTAATTACAACTGAACATCCGTGTAATCCGGGAAAATACAAAAAATATGAAGGGGAATTTAACCTAGATGGTATTAATTTCCCTATAGATTTGAATGGGATAAAAAAATTCTCAACCCAGAATCAAAATAAACGTCTTTAGTATTAACGATCAAAAGAAATTAGGAATAATTTACAAAGACCATTTAGATCCTAAAGGTTGTAACCTTTTCCTATATAAGGATCATTATGGTTTTGTGTAAGAATGTTGGTGTGTTTTTAAGAAACAGCATGATAAACGTGTGTTTTCCATGTCTTAACTGTTTCATATCTTTTAAAGCAGAGAATGCTTTAAAAACTCATCAACGTTTTTGTGTTAATCATGAAGAAGGGATTGCATCTTTCCCTCATGAACCATATCACGAATTTGAAAACTTTAATTTCAAAAATAAAGTCCCTTTCGTATGTTATTCCGACTTTAAAGATTGGAATAAGCTTGAGGAATACAGCGATATAATGGGGGAACAAATAGGATTTTGCTATTCAATATATATAAAAAGCAATTATCCTAATTTATTACAAGATCGTCATATAATGTATAAAGGAGAAGACGCAGCAACCAAGTTTGCAGAAACTATAAATAATTTAGCTGAAGAATTAAAGATAAAATTAAAAACAAATTTCTCAATAGATGTTAATGAATACCAACAAAAGGAATATGAAAATTATTTAAATTGCTTTTATTGCAATAAAGAACTTGGAAATGATAAAGTAATGGAGCATGACCATTACTTGGAGAAAGAAAATTATAGAGGAGCGTCCCATGTTGAATGTAATTTCAAAGCAAAGAATAACTTTGTACCAATTTATTTTCACAATGGGAGCGGTTATGATAAATATCTCATATTCCTCCCACTCGCTCCAAATATCACGAAAATCCTACCAAGTAAGGATGAGAAATATATTTCATTCAGTGTTGGTTGTATAAGCTTTTAGATTCGTCTAAGATGATGCCTTTACCACTTGAATATTTAGCATCTCTTTTAAAATCTGAAGATCTTAAAATCTTTAATAAATTATTTCCAGAATTTAATGGAAATGTTGGTAAATGAATATTTCCTTATGAATATGTGAGTGGAAAGAATTATGAGGATATCGAGAAGAAAATGCTCGAGACTTGTTTACCACAAATCTCATCGTTCTATAATCATTTGAGAATGAATGATTTGAGTGAAAACGATTACTTATATGCACAAGAATCTTGGCATTTATTAGAATGCAAGACTATAGAAGAGTATACTATGCATTACTTGAACATGGACGTATTTTTATTAGCAGATGTTTTTGAGAATTTTAGAAATGTTTGTCTCGAAAACGTCGGTATTGTTGAATTAAAATGTAGAATTAATTAAAATGGATATAGAAGTATTAAAATCATTAGTTTAGTTTTTATGCAAATATTTATTAAAATGTTTCAATATGTTTGATTTAATTTCATATTCAATTTTTATTAGATATTTTTCAGTATTATTAGTTTCACTAAATTTTCTTAAAATTTAAGGATCGTAAAAATTTTTAGGGATTAAAAAAAATTTCATCAATTCATTCATTCAACTAACATCTCGAGCACAAGTAGAATCATGAGCATTAGTTCATTTAAGAATATTCAAAGTTATTTGATTCATTCTACAAGTAGTATAAGAAAGGGAGATCATACACTTTCGGGGACTACACTCACTAATAACAACAACCAATATATTCTCAGCTACCAACATATTCTCATTTCTACTTATTTCAATTATTTTCAACTGTTTTCAATTTAATTAAATTAATAACAGTGGTTTTATTTCTATCATACAATTACTTACACTTTAATGGCAGATATAAGCATTATGTGTATGCTTGTGATGGGGCGTATTGTGTGTGTGTAATCAAGACCCCGAAAGCTTTGGTCTCCCTTTCCTATACTACTTATAGCTTTAGGGAAAAAGTACTGTTTTTGTGAATTTTCTAATATCGCATAATAAGCTGCACAAAAATAAACCACTACATTTAATACACCAGAGACAAGATTGTAGATTATAATGTTCAAAAGGTTTTTAATTTTAAAACACTGAATTTCAAATATATATGAAAACTTGAAATAATTTCCTTCATATCAGTACAATAAATGGAATATAATATAGATAAATCTAAAAATACTAAATGCCCTATTCAATATCTAATTAACTTCGAAGAAATACATAATAGGGTATAATAAATGTATAATCTTCATCCAAGAGTCTATCAAATCTGTTCCAGCCAAATTGATTCCGAAAATTGCATGAAACTTCGATAAACTTTCATAAGTTGGCACAGAATGTTATACACCATCCTCAGAATCAAACATAATTGTAGTCAGATCTTCACGGTTTGCCTTGGGATTCAACACCGGTTTAGTAAAAAACTGGATGTTCTTCTGGTGCTGCTCTAAGCTCATTCTAAAATCAGTTAGGCCAGATTTTAAAGCTGAAATATGTCTGTTACCAACATAGCTATCTATAACCATAACACCTTGATGTCTTGGTTAACTAAAAATCGACTGGAACACAGCTCTTGAACTGTAAATCCAGGTTTGCACATTTCTGATCCATTTTCAATAGTTAAGGCAGCGATATCATCATACATCCTTAAAAACATTGAAATTCCAAAGAAAATCATATTCTTCCAAAACATGAATTCGAAATTTACAAAATAGGGTAAATCCGTGGTACGGCTATATCTGTGAGTCATAGAAAAATTCAACCATGAAGTTTTACATGTAATATACGAATCTTGTACTTGTAACCTTAGAAAATTTTCTTATTTTAATTTTCCATATAATTCAGTATCAAAATAAAGCCCACAAAAAATTTATCGCAAAATCAAAAGAAAAGATAATAAAATAATGTACTCAAACGAAATGCGAACACAGATGTGACACAATCAGAATTAACATATAAACTATGAATACTGTTGAATATTTAAACAAATTTTAAAATGAATGTTTTTTAAATATATTTTATAATTATTTTAATACACCCGAAAACGACAACAAAATCAATACAAATATCCCACATTCAGCAACCAAACTGTTCAAAACATTCATGCCCATTATTTTGCACATTAATCAGACTTTCCTATTTCACTTTTACAGCCTCTATTGTGTTCACTAATATTGGTCAAACTCTTCAATCGACAATGCTCTAGAACTCGAGTACATAGATGACGGGAAGTCTCTCGAATGTATGTGGCATTTACCCATTACACGTAAATTGATAAACGAGATCAGAACACAACCTAACTGTGTTTTGATTTATTAATAAACCTATTAGAAACGATCTTATAATCTAAATTTTCTATCTGTTTACTTAACATTATCTTGTAATTTGTAAAACATTTCGAGTACAGCAGTACTAACACAAATTTAGGCTGATCATTCTTATATACAATAAGGAATTTTCAAACATGGATCTTTAGGATTCTTTATCAATTATTAAACAGTCTATTTTATGAATATAATTGATAAATTAATATTGAATGGAATATTGACATTATTAAATTCAAAGCCTATACTGATCGATGAGAAATTATATATAAATAGCAAATCATTGACTGCAATAAATGTGTAATTCCAAGAATTAACTCGGTTGAATTGATTATCTAAATGTCTACGATATTAATTAGAGCATTTCTAGATTCATTAAATCGAAAGAAAAGACACAAAACGATTATGATGGAAATTTTGGACGATCTCATTTGCTTCCAGATGAACGCCATCAAAGTTTAGTTCCAATGTTTGACCTTCATGAACTCGAAAACACATTCAACAATAATCTATCAAACAATTCACCGGGAATGAGCACATTTGGACGTAGATAAAATATATGCAACGATTTTTATTTTGGAATAATTGACTTAAACCAATCAAAGCAACAATGCCATCTAGTGATTATTATTTGTCAATATCCTTTATGATGATGCCAATATATGTATCCGATTATTTATTTGAATATATTTGTAATTGTTTTGTTATTTTTGCTAGAATTTGTGAATATTTTAAAATCGATTTTTCATTAAATTTATATTTTTAAAAAATTTTTTAATGCCATTAATATTTTTAATAAAATGAAAATGTCGCATTATTATGAATTTCAGGTTGTATTTTTGATTTGTTTTCATAATGGAATCAATAATCTCCGTTATGAGTTTTCGTTAGGGATTGGTTGCTAACCAGTGCGCGGTAACTAAAGGTGGGGCCGAGGATCACATCTACCTACTACTAGATTGCATAAAATTGTGGCTACCGTATTTAGGACAAGTTATACGAAGTTCGAATATGGACCGTATTGGTAACTGGACTTTTCCCTGTCACCGAGTACATTGAAATAGACCAGCTTTCATAAATTACCAACAGTTTTACCAGAAATTAAGGTTTATTATAAAAAGTAATTAATTTATAGAAAAAATATACCAACTTGAAATAAGGACAAATAATAAGGACATTTAGCGTAGAAAAGTAGAAAAATAATTTTGGGGGAGAAAAATATCATACATCAATATAATAAAATATACATACAATGAACATAATCATTAATTTCGGGTAATTTTAATTAAATAGATAAGCAAGTTAAGGATATTTCATATTTTTTTAGCATATTCTACCTTTCAAATGAATAGGAGAGGATAAAAGAGAATCAATGTAAATTATAATTAATTTAATAAAATTTCAATTTTTCTCTATTAGAAATTTGGAAATGATGGTAGATTATTGACAATTATGGAAAATATAAAAGAAAACCATTGAAAAATAAATTTATAAGTGATTTTAACGCTAAATATTTTGAAGTATTTATGTTAGATTTCGGAAAAATCAAATAACTTTAAAATAGGCAGTTGTGAGTCGTTTTAGCACATTGTTAATAAGTACAAGAATAGTAATTAAATAATACTACTTTTAACCCAAATATATAAGTAGTAATTTAAAATTACTATGAATAATATTTGTATATTTTTAGTAATTAAATATTGCTAAAAATAGGCCGTTATTAAGTTTAGTAGTTTTGGACTATTTTGGGACATATTTAGTATAATTACTAGTAAAATTTGTGTGAAGAGGGAAGAATAAGTGGAGAAATTTATGGATTTAGAGAATTTGCAAATATTTTTATAACTGTTTCTATTGTTGGAAAAGGAAGGAATCAATTAGCATTTATAATCTAGATTGGATATTTTTATCTTCGGGAACTATAATTTCGTGTTGGGAACAGTTTTAAATATTAGGGAAATATTAACTATTCTTTTTTTACATAGATTTACTAGTTTGTTTTTTTACTACTATATATATGCTTTTCCAGTAATTAAAAGAAATTAAGATATCCGGATTTGTACTGTTAAATCTTGTTCTTTTTAAATAGCAGGGTCTCTACTATCGCGTTGTATTTCAGGCAACCCCCTCCCTTTTGTTATGTTTACCTAGATCGGGCTATCGGCGGATTTTAGAGCCATCCTTGATTCAGTATAATTCTGTGTATAACATCAAATCATATAACGAGATTAACATTTAGACATTGATAAAAATATTAATCAAAGTTACAGAATGGGGAGAACATTTTATAAATTTAACTTTGTTAAAAATTAATCATTATTGGTGCTTCAGGTTGTCTTATTTTGATAAAGATTTAAAAAATGTCAACATTTGCAAATATTTTTGAAATAATTTTGGTAAAACAAAAGAATTTCATGACAAAAAATTTCAATGTTTTTGACGCAAAATAAAAGATCGTACGATATGTAACATCATCCCCCCTCGAAGATCTCACATTTACCTACTTAAAGATCTTTATAAAATTATTTTGGCTTAAAGTTCATTTAAATTAAAATATTATTTTATTTTATCCAAATCAAAAACATTTTGATGTTTTTTTTAAAATTTTTTATTTATTTTATTCATTTTATTTTGACAAGTTTTGTTTAATGATGATAATAAAATGTTAGAAAATATGATATTTTATTTATTTGACAAATATATGAATTTTAATTTAGTCAGCCATTTGGGTGATTCTTGTAAAGTGATCCGCAGTTTCCAAAGACCTCTTTTATGGTCTCACTCTTATAACCAATACTTACATTCAAAGAATTAAAGTAGAATAATAAAATGTATAATTTCAACACTTAGAACTCTTCCTCGTAAATATAAGCACCAGAACACTATTCATAGACAATAGACAAATAATGTGATATTCAGTTATGGAAGGAAATGCGCAAGTTCAGCATTAGTCACCAAATTAGCACTAGTGAATAACAAATTAATTCCATGATTAATTTTGCTAGGCTTGAATAATATTTACAGAAACTGACTAAATTTCTGGATTGCTGAGTGTTTGACAGAATGAGTAGCCAACGGATTGACTAGGAAAATACATGAAATACTAAGGACAATTATTAAATCTCAGTAGTAATTGTAAAAGTGTTTCTCATTTAGATGAATGAAATCAAGAACATTGAGGTGGCATTTCTTACTTATTCCAAAACCTATCACAGGTCAATCAATTTTAGCTAGCTTTATTTTGTTGACTAAAAAATCTTATCCAAGATAAACTAGAATTGTTTTTTTACCTATAAACTTTTATGCAAACCCAATTGTTTCTATAATTAAATTTAGTGAAGGAGGTGGCATTTATTTTATCAATATTCCCCGTCGTAATTAAATTTACAAGGATTTTGCATTTGTTAATATTAAAAACATTTTTAATTAAAATTTTTATTTTGCGTATTCATATCAAACAATCCAAATTTTTTTAGTATTTTTGGAGTTTAGGGGACAACCGCGTTTTTAATTCACACCTCGTCCCTCCCACCCTCATCAACTAGTAGCTTCCAACGGTGCACATGCGTTATTGTTATTGGTAGTCTTACTCCTTTTAAAATCCTATATCCTCCCTATAACCCTCTTGTTGAACTTGCTTTTTCTACCTCTTGGGTTGATTGTCCAAACATTATATGATACAAGCTTTTTAACTATTGTTTTAATACCAAATTCATGTACTCTAATTGATAACAACGCTTACTGTAAACAAGAAAATACATTTAATTTAATCATATTTTATTCGTAAATCAATCATTCAACACAATAAAAATTGATTATAAAAATCATATTCAATGGAATTGAATTAAATAAAAGTATATTAAATAAAATATATATTAAACTGCAATATATTTGGACAGACTCACTGTCATCACCAAGTAGAATCAAACTTAGAACTATATCGATTTGAATTGCATTTTTCAAACCAATTTATTTATTAATCTTTTTTATTTTAAAAATATATTGTGTCTAATATGATTTCGCATAGTATGTTTTCTCCTAATTAAATTTAGATTTTTGAGAGATTTCTTAATTAGAAAACTTAATTTATTTGTTTATTTTCATTTAAATTAATTAATTGATTTATATTTTCTTAATAACTTAATAACTTTTTCTAAACCCCTAAATTAATTTATATCATTATTTTCGTAACTGTCTCGTCAATCGGAACATACCCATTTGTCATTGAAAATATTGATTTTAATATTTTTATTATTTTTAATAATTATTTTAGTTTCCAATTTTGTGCCTAAATATTATTATTTTTTTTATAAAATTGTGCAACACTAACATATTTATAACCGAGATCAGAACACAATTTAAGAAGGACTTAAAATCCACTAATAATCACAAAATTCAGACAACAATAGTGTCCAATGATATTAATCAATTCTTTCAGTCGACAGTTATGAAGAACTTGAGAACGGAGATGACAAGCAGTCATTCCGTTTTATGGTTAATAGTGAATTTTAAGTCTTGCTTAGATTGTGCTTGCAGCTTGGTTATAAATATGTGTCATGGTTGTAATGCCACATACATTGGAATGACTACCAGTCATTTTCGCTCTCAAGTTCTTGATCACAATTGACTGAGGGAATTGATAAATATTAGTAAACGGAATTTCGTGTTGTATTATGAAAATAAATGTAAAATATTTTTGTGTAGGAATGTAAAATATATATTATAGAAAATTTATTAAAATTTTATTAAAATTTCGATTTTATAAATTTTTTGGGCCAGAACACAAATAGCCTTGAGAATTGTTTAAATGCATCAGTAATACAGCACGAAAACCCAGCACCAAGATAACTTAAAATACAATATACAACACCAACTAAACACTTTAAAATCTGAGAGAATATAAATAAATATAAAATCAAAAAACATAAAAGTAAAATAAAATAAATACAAAATGCATCAAGAACCGCACGAAATCTACATAAAAAATAACATAATAACAAGAAAATTTGACCGTAAAATGACCATTTATATAAAAGTAAAAATTAATGAATTAAATGAATAAAAATAAATTATTTTTGGCTGAATAAATTTATTTAAAAATGTTAAAAATAAATTACTAATTTAAATTAAGAAATTAATAAAAATTTAATTTAGATATCACAAATAATTTCAAGGTCGAATTTTGTTTAATCGCAATAAAATTAACACGCAAGGTTAAGGCCAAATTATAGGTATATATACTGATGTGTTTTCACAAATCAAAAAAACTATTTTGCAGTATTATTTTCAACTGGATTGGAATATTGATTTTCAGTCTCACCTGGAGACTGATCGTAGTAGTGTGCGCTGCAGCTATCTGCATGGATGACGGCGAACTTGTTGATTGGTAGATTAGTGCTGTAAATGCCATGAATTGTGAACTATGCTACTACGAATTTTTTCAATGAATTATGAATTATGCTACTATGAATTTTCAATATATGATGAATTATGAATTATGCTACTACGAATTTCCAATATATGATGAATTATGAATTATGCTACTACGAATTTCTATTATATGCTTACAAACTTCCGACTATTATTTAATGCATTCGAGGCTTTTACCCAATTGATCTGGTAATTTTCATTCATTCCTTTTTCGACCCACAGCCAAAACAAATTGCAAGTTATTAAACTTATACATAAATATCGAACTGTGTAAGTGCGGTGTAAGTCCACCAAATAGTTCTTGCCCGTGAAGTTTCCGGCGTGGGTAACGCAGGAGCACGAACGTCAAATCATTGAACTAAACAGCGAAAGAGAGTAGCTTGAGAGTGGATCTTTTGGCTCAACTTTCTTGGACTTAATTTCGATAAAATCGACAAAAATCTTTAACAACAATCGGCTCAAAATCACTGACACCGAGTAGTCCAGTGGGCACTCACTAAATATAACATTGTTGGCGAATAGGGTTGATTTTTATTTATTCTTTCTAGGGTTTTTGTGTGACTCCAACCTAAACGCCAACAAGATTGTTATTCGATCCCTCCTATGTACCCATGGTGATTTCCATGTTGGTACTGTACATAGAGATTGAAAATTCATGAGCAGGTGAGCTCCAATTCTAGAACTACTCCTCATGATATTTTCACTTTCGGGTTCTTGACTTACGTCTTTCTCTTTCTATATCCTTGTTCTTACTCGTCTATTCTTACAATTCCCATACCTATGTGTCATTTTTATCCATTATTTATAAAGGTATCATTCAAAAATTTTCTGGTAAATTTCCTATTTCACTTGTTTAATCACGGTATCGACTACATATTCGTCCTAGTTTACTCTTTATCTTTACCTATATTAAAAATTTGATTAACAGTTCCTTAACTCACGGTACATTTCCCATGATTTTAAGTAGTTACAACCCTCTGCGGTCACTTCAATAAACATTTCTCTCTTCTGTCAGATTATATCATTCAACTTTTGGAAAAAAATACTTTCAACTTTACATTCCTACACTATCTTATCCTTTCCTACTTGATTTTCCAATTAATTTTCTGACAATGTTTTAGATTTTCAACACAAAACTTTATTCCCCCTTAACTAAAGTCGCACTTCCCGAATTTTAGATTCTTCACTGCTCACCTCGACCGAAGTTTCCATCAGTCGTTGTGAGTCGTTTAACGATGCCCTGCGGGGAGGGTCCTGTGCCATTTTGCCAGGCCCCATCGCGGACAGACCGAGATTTCGAAAAGGCGCGACCCACAATCACAACTAGGGAACTTAATCCGCCAGCCGGACCGGGATCTGCCTAATCGATATATAAATAAGATTTTAGGGGGACTTGTCAGTGGCACTAAATGATTCTTCGACCATCCAGAATAAAATCAAAATAACAAGACTTTAACTTCAAAATATATATTTATACAAGAAAAAAATACTTACAATCCACAGTCATGCAACCAAATTGGAAAAATTGGCATAAATTTGCATAAATTGGCATAAAAATTCTTGTCTAAGAATGTCTAAAAATTTCTACAAATTTTCTGTCTGATTAAAATTGTCTAAGAAAGTCTAAGTCTTGTCTAAAATTCTGTTGGCTGTAAGTCTGTTAGAAATTATGAAAATGACTGCCGTATATATAGTGTTTTTGTGCCTGCGTGCGACCAATAGGCGATTTTTCGACATTTTTAGGGCTTTTTAATTATTTTATTTATTTCGAAATATTTTTGTTATTTTTTATATATTTTTCTTTATTTTTTGATATATTAATATTTTATTGTTGGATTTTATTTTAATTATTATTTTCTTACAATATTATTTTAAACCCCAATATTTTGTTTTCTGGTCGCCTCTTCTGCCTGTGTTTTTTCTAAACCTTATTTTGCAAGGTTTTGGCAGTTTATTTCTTTTCTCGTATGTTTCTGTCTGCATCTGTAGGCTTTTTACGAATTTTAATTAATTATTTGTTTTTATTTAAATTTGTTAAATTTTTAATTTGTTTTAATTAATATGTTTTATTTTATTTTTTGTCAGTTCTTGCGGTGCTTGCTTATGTTACAGCTGCCATATTGACAATTTCCAAACGACATTAATTATTTTGTTTTAACTTATGCAATTTTCACCTTTTTGTTTAAATTGGTTTTGTAAATTTGTTTTAATTTTGTCCCTGAGCCCAACAACATGAATATACATAGATCTTAAGGACAAAGAGAGGGAAAGGGTAGAGAGGAAAAATTACGAAATCGTTGCAACAGTTAAAATGAATAGCCATCGAAAAAACATTAATCCGAACGACTAAAATCAGGAAAGATAATGGTTTAAATAATATCTAAGAATAAATAAAATTATTTGAGTTGAGACGGAAAATAAGGGCGGAACGCTGCGCAAATTTTCCGAATTAGCTAAAATGATTATCAAAAATAGCAAAGTAAAAGTAGAAAATGGCTCAATAATTGACAGGATATCCGGATAAAACCATAAAATATCGCTGCTCAAATTTTCCGAATTAATTAAAATACTTATAGAAAATAGTAAAGTAAAAGTGAAATGTTGTTCAATTGTTAGTATAACATTCTCTTGAAACCATAAAATAAGGACGGATCGCTGCTCAAATTTTCCGAATTGATTAAAATACTTATAGAAAATAGTAAAGCAAAAGTGAAATGTTGTTCGATTGTTAGCATAATATTCTCTTGAAACTAAAAAATGAGGGTGGATCGCTGCTCAAATTTTCCGAATTAATTAAAATACTTATTGAACATAGTAAAGTTAAAGTGGAATGTTGTTATAATATTTATAATAGGGATAAGGGTAAGAGATGTACTGTGTTTATTTAACATAACAAAGGGTTCACAGGCCATAAAAAAATCATCAACGCGGACAACAATGAGAAAGACTAGGCGAATGGACATAAAGATAAATGATATGAGAGTATAACATTCGAAGGAGATAGGAGACTAATGAGACCTAAAAATCGAAATCGAACACAGGCCTTCTATCGGCAGCTCGTTGAACCCATGGATCGTTCGGTCAATTATAGCATTAGCAATAGCGCTCACTTTTTCCGGACGATCTACCCACTCGAACACAGTTCCAACGTAGCTTAGCAACGGGTGCCGAGTGGTGAGCGAAAGATATTTTTATGGAGTTGTCTGGGTAACAACCATATAGTTTCAAAATATCAACACCCAGAAACCCATCAAATTTTATAATATAATTTTTTAGTAAATTAATCTTTTAAAAAAGAATTTAAAAACTTAATTTGCGATGAAATATTGAATAATGTCTTGTTCTCTTTGTTCTGGATCAAGAATTTCAATTAAAACTTTACTTAGTCGGATTTCAAATGCTATAAATCTTTCATAATCTTCGGACTCCAAGTTTACCAATTTTCTGATTTAGTATGTAAATGATTTCGTAATTATAAACTTATTTAAGAACCATGTTTTGGCTTTGACATCTGTTGTTTCTGATGCTCTGACGTTTCCCACAACGTCTTAGCTTCTGCAACTAATAATACATCAAATATGCTGTCCATTTATCAACAGCCATTCCACTATGCCTCTGATTCATTTTATTTCTTTTAGTCGAATTTTAGTGTAAGCATATGTTGACATGACTTTGGTAAAAATTCCATTAATGGTTTCTTCGTTTTTGAAATTGCGTTGATATTCGTATTTTCTGCGTGGTCGCCAGTTACATCCAACTCATTTATAAGCGAATTAATTTCCATAGTAGGATATATTTCATAAAAAAGTTCCAAATAATCAATTATTTAAACTCAAGATAATTTAAATATCTTAACTATATCAAGTAAAATACAGAATTAATTAAAATTTCACAAAAAATATTAAGGCACAATCATAAAAAGATGAAAAATTAAACCAAATCCTGGTTTAAATTGAAAGGCTGTCGTCGTTGCAGAAGCTTAATGCTCTGAAATACCCTAAATATAGCTAAATCTCAAAAATATCGGTCGTCATCACTGCAAAATAATTTTAAAGGCTTTAATTACATTGATATGTTGCAAAATTTAAGATGTTAATTTTTATCACGTATTATTGTACTAAAATATGATTCTCTGTAAATCTTAATTATTTATAAATTATTTTTATAAAGATCAAGTGTTCATTCCAAATTTATTATTGACTATATTTTAATTAAAAGAGTGTGTTTAACTCAACTAAAATAATCATTACTTAGAGATATGACATTATATATTTTCAAACTCTAAATTAAATTAATTATATTGAAGATATATTTAAATATTTTTAAAAACATTATTATATTTAAAATTAATTTAATATTAAAATTTTCACTTAGTCGAAATAAAATTAATTTTTTGTCATCATGAGTGCCTACGAACGTCGGCTATTACGAAAAGAAATCAATCGTAAACTGTAATATTATAAATTATATGTATAAAATAATTTTGAATAACCTTTAGATATATAATGTCCAACAAAGAATCTCAAGAAAATGACTTTCTAAATTCATCGCAGGCAATTTATTTTTATTTAATACAGCGTATCATTGTTAATTTTATTTCATTATTTTAAAAATTGTTTTGTTTATTTTAATGAAGTATTCCTGCGTTCAACTATTATAGCGAACGGTAAATTTTTGAAAGATCTATTGTAGATTGGTTTAATTTTTTATGAGGTGCTTATTTTGTGGAATAATTCTAATCCTTTTTATCTCGGTGGTTTTAATGATGAATGATCATCACTTATTGTGGAAATTGACGAAGCAGTCTTTAGAAAATGGAAATATAATCGCGGATATATAACAAATAAGAGGTGGTTATAATGTGGAATTTTAAGAGGCAACGCGGAATGTTTTCTCTACCATGTTTTTAATCGTCGTGCTGAAACATTATTGCTGCTTGTGAAAAGTTTACTGTTCCAGGAACTCATATAGTATCCAATGGCATTGCAACATACAATCGATTGGATTCATTTGACAATGGATAGTATCTGCATTCAGTTGTTGTTCATGAATATGAATTCGTTAATGTTGACAATCCGGCTATCCACACACAGGAACGGTTTTAGGCATAGGCGACATCGACAGCTGCCTAGGGCGCCAAATAGTTTTGGGAGGAATCTAATGAAAAACGACTAAAAACAGATAATAACAAAAATTTTTAAAAAAACAACCCAAAAATGACATACAATCTTAAAAGGATTGGAATGGATTAAAATACTTCGTGAATTATACTACGACAATTGCAAATGTAAAAATAATTTAAGTTGTATATGATTTATGAGTTCTTACCTCCAGATTTTAAATAGTTCTTTTTTTATATATTTTTATTGAATAAATAAATGAAATCCAGTTATTTTATTTTCATTTACTTGTTTTATTTATTGAGGCATTATTGAGTTTGTTTCTTAACTAGAGGCGCAATATTTTTAGTTCGCCTAGGGCGCCAAATACTCTAGCGCCGGCCCTATCCGCACACAGTAGTTGAGTCATCTGTATTCTCATTTGTATTACGCAAATTTATTTACTGCAATTTTTTATTCTGGAAATATGATTATTATATAGAATAATAATTTAGTCACGTAAAAGTCAGTATATCAATTTTTGACAATATTTTAACAATTAATAATTGATTTTTATATAATTAATACAATATAAGTTCTCAGTTACTGATATAAATTTATTGTATTTTCTAAATATATTTAATTATTTATTATTAACTAATTAAATCCCAAGTGATTTATTTTATTTTTGTTTTCGTCGTATTTGGATTATATAAATTAATTCCAGTAGCCATTTCATTGGCATCTACGTTGTTTTATAATTTTCCATACTAGGTGCCCAATTTGGTCATGTCTGATACCAGCAATTATTGATGTTAGGGTTTATAGCTTTGAACCCTAAAATTTTTGGAATTGTTTTTAAAATACTTTACTGCGATATATCTTCGAAATTCTATCAAAGACATAAATTTCTGTCTGAAATTATCTTTAGAAAATCCACAAATCTGTAACAAGCATTAAAAGTCTAGGAAATAATCGAAAGTACCATTTCCCTTCTATATTGGTTTTATTATTTCCCAACAAACCAATCCTGGTAGAATGTTGTGATTTGTTGTGACAGGTATTATAATGCCACTTTAGAATCACGACTTCTCCTTTCCTTTCGAATTTGTAGTCATAAATTCCTCTCTTTTGTTTCGTCATATTTAGAATATTTTTATGGGAGAACTACTTAACTGATTTTCTCGTAACATACCTGTAGCTCAAAAGCCTGTTGAAAATGAATTAGTAAGTTATGACTTGTAAATAAGTTGTCGGAGTAAATAATTGGGAAGTCGATATTTAATTGGCTTTTTTGATTGGTTGTTGGTCATAATTTTTTGATCTGTAAATGATAAATTATACCCAATAATTGTTTTTCTAATTTGAAAGTCGATATTTAATTGGCCTATTTGATTGGCTGTTGGTAATAATTTTTTATCAAAAAATATCTAATAAAAATAATTTTCCAATTGCATTTTAGTTGATCACTGAACGGCAGCATATGTACATGATAATTACGAAACACTTTAGAGAACAGGAAAACAAAAGAACTTCAAAGTATTTGTTGGATTTAAATAATATTTTATTGAAATGAATTTTAGAAAAAGGATTCCGTTTCCTATCGAAAGCACATCCTTGCCCCATGTTAATTTAGGTCGCACCAATCGTTTACTTAATCTAACAAAAGCAATTACTAGTGTAAGCGATTTAAAATTTTGTTAAACTTTAATGCAACACGTTGGTCAGCAGGTATCAGGCAAACTAGATACACATTTTTCACTAGTATATATTCTTTAAATATTGATCAGTGAGAACATATTTGTAAGATTTCAGCCCACTGGAACATAAACTATTGAAACAACTGCTTTACACCAGATCTCATAAATTACCAGCAGTTTATCTGGTAATAATTAATTTATTGCAAGAAATAATTAATTTATATACACACTTACTTGAAATAATGACAAAAATTATGCGTACTGACATAAATTAAATGAATTTACTAGCAGAAAATAATTAGTGTGAAAAAATAAAATACATACATTATACTTAAAAATCCTATAATAAAATATGCGTACATTGGGACAAATATTATGGGCAGCAATCATTTATTAGCGGCATTTTTAATTATAAAAATATGTAATTCGAAGATATTTTAAGCGCCTTTCTGTGAGTTGTAGTGAAGCGACGTTAATTATTATTATTTTATTAAAATTCCAAATTATCACTTTTTATCGGAAATTATGAAAATGTAGGCAAAAATCATTGAAAAACGTAATTTATTAGTAAATAATAATGTAACGTCATATATATTTGGATATGCAGAAAATTTAAAAAAATTGATGAGTTCCAAAGCGGATAAAAAATTACTGCAATCATATTAAAAAATCCGGAAATTATTTGTGAATGAAAACATTTTAGAAAAGTTTTAAAAACCTGTATTTAAACAAAAATTTATTTTCAAAAATTTACGCATACAAAACATTTTCAAAAATTCCTCATCAAAAATTAAGTGCACATTAAAAATTTCACCTAAGAAAGTTAAAAGATAAGATACACAAAAAATTTAATTCCTTCTAAAATCCATGAAATTCTTAATATAATTTTGTGTGAAAAGATTCAAACACAAAAAAATATTTGTCCAAAGAAAAACATACACTCGCATTATCCGACTACACCAGTGTTTCCCAACCTGGGCGATAACGCCAACTGGTGGGCGTTTGAAAAATTGCAGCGGGTGTTTTATATAAATGGGCGTTTGGTGGGTGTTATATTTTTTCTGGGCAATAGTAGAAATGAAGACCATTTGCTTATGAGTATGCAATTACAGATCTTAGCCACCACAGAACTATAAAACTATGTCGGCAATATAACTTTCAAACCACCACCGTATTTTATAAATCTCGATACTCTCATACTTTACATATAAAATAGATACATTCACACTTCCAATAACCATAATATATATCTCGATACAAGCATGTATTACACAACAATGAACGTCTTCTAGGAATCTGCAGCTCAAGCAAGTCTGCAAATCGCCTTTCCATATATGTAGGGTATGAGAGTAATGGAGTTGTTATTGTCTGATTTGTTTGGAATAAAAAAAATAATAATTTTGCAAAATTCGTATTTTAAGACGTTTTGCGTTAAGAGTGTTATGCACTAAAAAGGGGTTTCAAAATTGCATGAATTATTGGTGGGCGTTGGCTCAAACTAAGTATCAAAAGTGGGCGACAGTCCAGATATGGTTGGGAACCACTGGACTACACATATACGTAAAATTTCCAGCCAAGAGTTGAGTAAAAAAGTCGCCCCGTACTATGAGGGAAGTCTTTGTTGCAGTGGGCTCAAATCACACAATTACAATATTCTCATCGATAATAGACTTCAATTTTCCTAAAAAAATAATTTGTGAAATCGTGCTTGTGAAAATAATGAGGTATTTGATGTGACATAATTTATCTTTTAAAGCAAGACTGGCCAACCTGTTGCCCTTGTCATATAATATCGTTATTATGAATTATATTTTTATCATGATTTTCCAAGTATTGTCTATTTCAATAGTTCGTTTAACCCTTTCTAAGGTGGTGGCAATAAACTGTACACCATTTTAAACTAATAAAAATATCTAAGTGTAACGCTGTCAGTAATCATTTTTACTTTTGGTACAACTACTGACATATATTGAGCCACAAGAGAACAAATTTATAGTATTTGAAACCATAGATGTGTTTTCCCGCTGTATTTATTGACAGCTGACAGACAAGTGTGTGTGACCTTAGTTTCCTTTGCCTTAGAAAGGGTTAAATAGTATCAAAAAATAAAAAATCATTTTATTTTATTTAAATTCTGTTATTATAAAATTCAATATTAAAAGACTGAAATCAGACAACAACTAATTGGGATTCGACGTGAAAGTAAGAAAATATAAACTTGCCAGTCTTAAATGTCAATCACAAGCCCAACGAAACATGTAAAGTTCATTGTTACATCAATCATACAATACTGTCAAAGAAAGCTACACTGACGCATTGTAATTTGGAAAAAATGAAGTATTTTCTGAGGGAGAAATTAAAAAGATCTTGTTCAAGCTATCGTAAAGGAAATTTTGAAAAATAAAAGTTACTGACTTTCAGGTATACGTCTGTTGTGTCAAACACTAACCCGTCGCAATAATGATATTTTAAAAGAAATAGTTGTGAATTTACGAAGCAATGTAAAAGAAAAAAATATTTGTAAAACATGCTGTGTTAGAATTACCGTTTTGATGGATATCCTGGTCATTAAAAAAACTATAATTGAATTGAAAAATTCTAATAGCAATGTTTATTTTAAAAAAGCAACGCTAATTATTCAAAATCTTTTAGTGAGATGTTCACATTTATATACGCTTAGCAGATTTTTGACACTCCAAAATATCCAATACAACATACTATCAATTAGTTTATTTTATATTTAAAAATTATGCTATTTTTAAAATTTTGATATTTCATATATTGTGTAAAAATTTAATTGTACTCCTAGGTGCCACTTTGATTGTTGTCACCCACTCACCCTTTCAGTGTCCAGACTTCTACCACGTGGTCAGAACGATGTATCTAATTAAATATTCACATTTTTCTCATTCACTTTCCTCACTATCAAATTTACAGTGATATAGATAGAATCATTTACATTATCCACTTCTAAATCAAACTCATTCATGTCTATTCTATGTAGTTCTTCATCAAACTCTTCCATGCCCTAAATTATTTTCTCTTCTGTAGAATGCATACCGAAATTTATCGAGGGAGTCACTAACAGTTGTTAAATGAATTACAATGTATGACCCTGGGCATCATTTGTTCTCTTTACATTTCGAGGAATCCACTAGGCCTTTTTGATTTGTGCACTTCATTTGGCAATATTCTTGAACAATAAAAGTATTATGTATTTTTCATTCATTGATGAGATTAAATTGAAAATCCTTCTTGCTTCTAGAAAGAAGTACAACTTATTCTCAGTTTCTTCGTTGACTGCTAAGCTGATAACACATAATGTTAGAACAATGGCAGGATTATTCTAAAAATGACACTTTATTTTATTTTTTGCATTTTATGTGGCAAAACTGACTGTTTAATTTTATGGTGTCTTTTATAACATTTTTACAAGGAACTATGGTGAAGTGAATTTCATGGATAACTGTTCAAATTCATAGCATTGAGAACTCTTGGAGAAAATTCTCCAAAAAAATATATAAATTTTCCATCAAGACTTAAGTAATGTGTATCAGGCATTGTTAAATCATTAATAATTTGTAAGTAATATTTAAATTCTGTTGTCTCCTTTTTTCGAGATATTCCGGAATAGGACTAGCTTTTATTAACTCTTTGTTTTTATTAATTTAAGTTGAAGAAAAAATATCAAAAAATTCATTTACTTGTCTAGAATTTAGCTGGTCACGATCATCTGTAAACATATATTTTAAATCATACAAAACCTTTTTTCCATCGTGATAATAAAAATTCATTGCTTAAAACAATACACACATAAAAGTTATAATTACAAACTTGGTTACACAATAAATGTGAGCCGCTCTCTAAATATTTGACAAATTTCAACTTTTTTTTATATTGGCAATTCTAAATTGAGATTTGTTTTTCAAAAGAAATCTGAAGAAGTCAACAAAGTTCTCGATGCGCATTCGTACAGGACTGCTACTCCGTACTACACGAATCCAGAATTGACTGTCGAGAGGGGTAATTTCATGAACTACTCACAACACGTTGGCACATTATTGCACACCCCCCGTTATATTGAATTCCTCAACAGTTTTCGTGGTTTGTCAATTTTTAAATATTTTCATTTTTTTATTGGTTTAGAATCAAAATCTTCAAACTCCGAAAAAGTATGAAATTTTATCTTAAACTGTTTTGAATATTTTTTCTAAATAATTAATGAATGTATAACTATTTTAAGATATTCATTTTTAACATTGTATTTTTTGTTTGCCTGTGGTAGAACAGGATTAGTTATATCATTTGTTACAGGAATTTTACCGTTTTAACATTAAATGTTGAAAAAATTTGTGTGAATATTAGTTTTTTCTTTTATTGAATTATTAGCAAGTAAAAATGAAAAAGAATGTCAAGATTTACAGATTACAAATTGATAGTAGCGATAAATTTCATATTGAGATATTTATCATGTTTGCAAGAGTCTTTCAATTCCGCCATTAACTTCACTCCACGTTCTTTGATTATATTTATCCGTGAAACTGCGATTAAGTACTCCTAGAAACTCCCATGGGCCATGAAACACTTCATAGAGGGAGACACTTGATATATTCAATTTCTTTAGATAACCGTGTCATTAGTTCGTTGTTGTTTATTTTTCCCGAGAACCAAGTAGCTTGGCAGTTATTGGCGATAAAACTGTTAACAACCTCCAGCCTATTTATCAAATTAGTCAAAAGAAATTAAGCAATGCGACTATAGACTGCTAGTGAGTTCACCGTGCTGCGTGAAGCGATGGCAAGTGTTACAATTTAATTAATGATAATGTACCTAGATTTCTGTAAATTCTATAACATTCACATAGTTCAAACAACATCGAAGGTTATCTCTTACTTCCAGGATTTTGTTGTTGCTTTAGAGGTACATCTTCGCTTTATCCAAGCTTCAGTCCAACATACTTTTGTCTCACTTTGTCCATGAAATCATAATTCACACATGGATTACACAAATGAGTTTCTATAAAAAAACTCCAGAATGTGCTTCAATATATGGTATAAAATTTGATGTTGGTAATTGTCTTCAACATTTCGTTTGAATTTTTTTCACAGCTCCTTTTTTGTTGCCAGTATTAACAGCTGCACATCATAATTGTCAAGCACGGATTTAATCTCGTTGAAAATGTAACTACCGAACGCCAAATTCCAGATTGAATCGCCATTTACGCCTCACTAGTTCCTCTCATAATTGACTTATTCTTGAGTGTCTTTCATTTTTTATTTCATAAAGAAACATTTCTTGAAAAACTTCTTAAAATGCTTGTCAAACTTGAAATATAAAAAATAAATATTGACACTTTTAACATGATTGCCACCTTTTTCAATTTAAAAATTAATATCATCAATCATTCATTGACAATTTTACAAATTAATATTCAGTCATGGAAATCGCTTCTTTGTTTTATGCTGGTTTTAGCACATTCGTTTCAGTGTAGAATGAAACCAACTCTGGTCTTCAGAAAAGATGTCATTTTAAAGATTTCTACCCCAGCCATTCAAATTCAGATTATAACTTTCGAGAAGTTTATAATAAATGGGTTGACATGCAGGAAATGTGTCGGTTTTAAATTGACTCAGTCGACTCGAAGCTTTTCTTATTATTGGATAGATTTCTAAGGCGGAAAAATCTCAAAAAATGACTTAATTCAAGTTTCAATAAATTATGAATCGGTATTCAGCAATGCAAATGTCATTACAGAGCTCACAAATCACGCAAGGCATTTATCGCATTAGTCAACATTATTGCTCACTCTTCAACAGTCACATCAGTCTCATATTCCGTCATAATTACTCCTTAACCTGGAATTTTTTGATTGAATCAGGAATTCTGAACACTATATCAAGTCAATCATAAATCTAATCAACCAAAATATGCTTGGTTTTGTTTAGAAAATATTTTGGATGTTATTGTTGTGTTTCTACAGGGTTCAACTTTTAAATTATCAAAAAAAATTAATGCAGTGATTCATAGATTTGTACTCTTCTATTCCTTCCTCCAAAAATAAGTATCTTCGAAACAAGTTTCCAACTCGCTATATAACGAAAAAACTGATATCATGAAAGAATTTTTTTCTTTGAAACTCCCATCAAACAGTGAACATGTTTAATTGAACATTCAAAGTCCAAAAATAGATCATTAGATATACTTTTTTAATATGTAGTTTTGAATTTGCGAAAAAACTACCTGCTGTATACTGTGATTGGTCTTATGACTGGCAAGTTTTGTACTACTTCGGCACATGTAAATATACTCATTAATTGCTGAAGAATCTTAATCATTTTCATTTCTCTATTACAAACTCCACAAAACGGAGTCTGACTCAGAAAATTAACAGATTTCATCTGGTTTATTAGCGCAATAGTATCCCTATGAATGTCATACAACTGTTGGTGTACTGGGTGGATTAATTTTGTTTAAATTTGTTCCAAGATTGCTTAAACTAATTTTCCTCGATCGAAATACTTTTTCCTAGGTTCTATGCTGTATCACGCAGAAGCCCCACAATGTTAATCATACTACTATATACCAATGAGCAACCTCACGTAAGTACTGTATATAGCAGCTGAAAATTCATGAGCTCCATTTCTGGAACTACTCCTCATGATATTTTCACTTTTGGGTTCCTGACTGCCGATGGAAGGTCTTACCCCTCTTTCTTTCTATACCCTTGTCTATACTCATCTATTTCTACAATTCCTATATCAAATTGTCATCGTTACTATTTATTGATTAAAGAATCTTTCAAAAATTTAGGCAGAGTTCCGCCTTATTTTATGGAAAATTCCTTATTTCAGACAAATATTAGCCTACAGTAAATTGAAATGAATGCATTGTACTTATTTTAGTCCGACAACTCATATTTGCTTTTCCATGGTCACCACAGTTACCACCGTTCGTACATACCATCATCTTACAGATTAATGCAAAAATTTATCATTTTACGTTTATTTCCACCGTAATAATTATCAAACAATTTACATGATCTGACCCTACTTTATACTTCCGTTGACATAAATTTCTATCCCTAGTCGTACCCTTGATAAATATAATAATCGGCCGGACTTAAGAAAATCTTTCCTAATTAAGCACGAAACTGTTTTGCCCTCTATCTGTTGCGCTCTTCCCGTATTTTACCCTTCAAACTGTTCCGTTCGACGTTAACCATATTGACGTCTCAGTTTATTAAACGGAGTTCTGACTTCTCGAATCCATGAAACGATCCTTATTTTAAATATTTTATTTTTCTACTTATTTTTTGATATTATTTTCTCAATTTTTCGTAAATTTTTATTTTTTATTATTTAACTATTCTCTTTAATTGTTTCTGTTTTTACCCTTTGATATTTGAATTTTCGGTCGCCGCTTCCGCCCATATATTTTCTAAACCTTTTGCAAGGTTTTGGCAGTATTATGTTTTGGTTTTGTGTTTGTTTCTGCATCTGTAGGCTTTTCAATAATTTTAATTAATATTTGTTTTAATTAATTTTGTTATGTTTTTATTTTTTTTTATTTAATTTCTTATTTTATTTTTGATTTCTGCTTGCGGTGTGTGTTTATGTTACAACAACCATATTGATAATTTCCAAACGACATTAATTATTTTGTTTTAATTTACACAATTTTCTCATTTTTGTTTAAATTATGGCTTATAGTCCATTACAACTCTTCCAATTCCATATATGGTTGTTATATTTATCTTTAAAATGTGTGTATATGTATATATGCATCCAATTTTTTTATTGATAAGTTAAATATAATTTTAAAAAATAAATTTAAAAATTGGACCTCCTCTTGTACACTTATATCTTGTTTTCAACATTTACATACCACTTATTAATACCTGTAAAAACTCTCGATGACTTCACTGGTTCAATGAACAACATAAGACACGAAAAATTTAAAAACTTGAAGTTCTTTTAATAAAATTAAAGGAATGTTAAAACAATTTTATAAAATATTTATTTATCTTTTAATTAATTTATATGTATTAAAATTACAAAATTTTAAAATATCTCTTAATTTCGTGATCTTTTTATATATATTATTAATAATAAAAATTTTAGAGATCAAATAACGATTTTGTGTAAGTATTTTTGAAGAAAATAAATTAATAAGCTTTATTAGCATTTATTAGCTTTAACTGCTTAACTTTCATGGGTGTTAATTGATTTAAAAATTCTCTAATTAAATACATTATTTGTATAAAAATTTTTTAAAATTTAATTTTATTGAAATTCAATTTTTATAATCTTAAATGATTGTTTTTTTACATAGTCAAAATCCTCTAACTTCATCTATGATCTGATATTTAGGATTTCATTTATTTCCTCTCTTTCCGCTTATAGATCAGTGTGTTATTTTTGTTTAATGCAATGAAATATAGTTTGAAACAATAAACAAAAGTTTTTGAATAAAACAAATTTTAATAACCAAATTTAAAACATCTAAAAACATTTTAATTAGTAAAAATTTTAAAATTTTAATTTATAAAATAAATAATTAATTATCTACTTCATGCACTATATTTTGCAATCTCTCAAAAATGGGCATGTTGAATCTCCACATCCAATGAAATCTGTTAGCACCTTATATTTGCCGAAGTTAAATGTATATAACTGTTGTTAAATCACAAGAGCTTCGTTTTTTAATTTGCTGTTATTTAACATGAAATGCACAAGTTTTATTGATAATTTAATTAATAATTATTAGCTAATTTAATAATTCGGAATTATCATTTATTAATTAAAATTAACAAAATATATATTTTGAAATATTATTTTCCATCCAGTCTTTATTTCCAGCTCCGACCGAATAATATATATTATATTCTAATTATATTTATATATTATTATTAATTATATACTATTTTTGTTGTATTTTCATACATTAAAAAAATTTTTTTTTAACGTGTTATAAGAATAAACAGATACAATTATTAAGATAAAAGACAACGTTTCAGCAGTGTTTTTAAAGTATAAGTAACTGATATTATTTATTTGTTATACAAAGGAGTTAGAATCGAGAATTTAGGCAAACCTTTTTCTGCATAGGTAAAATTAATCACGCCTGAATTAAGATTTCTTATTTAACGGACAAAATTGCTTATCTATTTTTACTGAATCCGTATTATGGACGACAACATTAAAATGTGAGTTTTTTAATCGAAATTAATTGTAAAAAATATTATTACATATAAAATTAAATTAAAAGATAATGCCAATAAAAAACTCTTCGTACGATATATTTCGACAGCATATCTGTCATCTTCAGGTACAAAAAACCAACTAAAAATATTATGAATTAACTTATAATTTAAACAAATTATTTTTTGACAAATTGATTAAAAATCCTAAGGATCCATGTTTTGAAAAGTCTGAGTGTAATTTGACAAATGAGTGTAAATTGAATGTTGATTTAAATAATAGTAAAAATGGATATAAAAAGATTGAGCCTAAATTTGTGTTAGTTAATTTGCCGTACTCTGAAGGTTTTACAAATGATAAAAGGAAGTTAAGTAAACAGATGGGAAATATAGAGTATAAGATCGTCTCTAATTCGTGTAAGGTACGCAATATGTTTATTAATAAATCAAAAACTCCGGTTGGATTGTGTTCTGATCTCGTTTATCAATTTACATGTAATGGGTGTAATGCCACATACATTGGAGAGACTTCCCGTCATCTATGTACTCGAGTTCTAGAGCATTGTCGATTGAAGGGTTTGACCAATATTAGTGAGCACAATAGAGGCTGTAAAAATGAAATAGGAATGTCTGATTTTAGAATTTTGTTGAAAATTTTTAATAATTATTGGAAACGTGTGATATGTGAAGCATTGCTGATAAGGTCATTGGATCCAAAGATTAATGTGCAAAGTGCTATGACTACGAATGTTTTGAGTGTTTTTAAATAGTTTACGTATGTTAAATCATGTTTGTGCATTGTTTTTTTTTAAAAAAATTTTAATTTTAATATTATTAAAATAATTGAATTTATAAAATATTACATTATTTTTAAAATTATAATATAGATAAAAAACAATAATATTTATATAAATAACATTTTAAAATTAGTTAAAAGTATTTAAATATTTTTTAGGTGTTTATTTATTAAAAAATTAAATTAAAATTAAAAAAAATTATTTGTTTAAATTATAAGTTAATTCATAATATTTTTATTTGGTTTTTTGTACCTGAAGATGACAGTTATGCTGTCGAAATATATCGTACGAAGAGTTTTTTATTGGCGTTATCTTTTAATTAAATCTTTGCCAAATTTATTTAATTATATATATATAAAATATAGATTAACAAATTTCATAATTTATTTCATTTTGAAAATTTTAAAATATATCAAGGTGACGGTTCGTTAAATCTAATGCTTAATACATTATTTAAAAGAATTTCAATCACATTGGAAGTTAAATTAGAAAATATGATAAGACAAATGTTCCCTCCAAAGGTCTTCTAATAATTCACACAATTTCTTATAGTAAATTCAGTTAAAATAATTTAAGTTTTTCTACAAAAACTTAGTTTTTAAGACTAAGATGGAAATCATTTTATTTAAGTAATTTAGTTATACTTATTAAAGATACAAAATATTTCATTAAACTTAAATAATAAAATATATTTAATTAAATTTAACAATTCAAAATTTACTAATTAAATGCTTGAAAATAAATTTTTAGAATATCATAAAAATATTCTTTGAATATAATATTTATAACATTGATATAATATTTAAAGATATAATATAAAAATTAATTATGATGTCAGAATTACAATTGAGCACTTACAAAAATTATTTTCAGAGACTCTGTTTCATGTTCTTCATTGGATCATTCTTCTAATTCCAAGAAAACATATAGGAGCTCCCAATCCTCCAATTCTTCAACTTCTTCAAATAAAAGTAAATAATTTTAAATTTTATATATTTATAATTTTATGTTAAGCATTGGAAAACAAATATATTCAAAATACCGAAAACTATCATTCGGTCTCATTGAGTAGAGAATTATCCAGCACTTCTTTAAACATGTCCATCAGTAATGCAGAATCGTCAACCTTCTCAAATGATATAAAGGTTCCTTCAAAAAGATCAAGTTCTGTATTATCTCCTTCAGGAAATCATTTAAAAGATTCTTCTATTAATGAAGGACGAATTAATTCGTCAAGAATGTCTCGTGGAAAAAGAACTAATAATTCTAGAAATTTTGGTCTTTCAAATAAGAGTAACAATGATACTATATCTCAAACGTCGGTCAAATCTGAAAAAGAAGACTTACATCCTGATTTAAGCTTTCATAATAAGAATGAAATCGTCAATGATGTGAATAATGTTGAAGAAGATTTCATTAACAATGACAATAGAAAGTCAATAGTTTCAAAAGCATCAAATGAAAGAATAGATTCATCTAATGAAACTGAATTATCAACAGATCTTACAAGACCTGATAAAGGGAACCAAAGTCCATACGACAAGAATGTAGCATCTAAAGAAATAGAACAAGGCGAGGATTTAAAAGAAAATGTTACAGGAGCATATGAGAATGATGAGACAAGCAACCAAACAAAAGCTGATTTAAACAAAAGTGATCAAAACATGTCACCAAACACTGAAAAAAGCACTATAAAGCGAAGTAATTTTGAAGAACCAGATAAATTTGAACAAGAAGTTTTTTTCTCACAGGAAACTAAAAACGGGTTATCAATAACAAATAAGGAAACTAATTTAAGTCCAAAAAAAATGGAAAGAACTGAAGTATTATGCTCTGATGATGAAATGTTCCATTTCGAAATGGATGACAAGGGCAAAACAAATTTTATGTCAAAAATGGAAGAATTCCTAAACAATAATGATTTTGAACCTGACGAAGTTCATCTGATGAAAAGCTACTTTGAAACCATTTTTCGTTTCCAAACCACTAATCTGAAATATGTTAAAGATTATTATAAGTTCTCTGCAAAACATAATAAAGGGAGTTTCATAACTTTCGCCAAGATTTGTAACAAACATCCAGTTCATAGTCTCAATCAGGATGAAGTAAGGAGAATAACCGATCTTATTGAAAAGAATTCCATCATAAACTCAGCCGATAAAAAGAATGAAAGTCGAATAAAAAATAAATCAGTAGATATTTTGGAAATACCCAATGGAGAAAATGCTGAAGAAATTAATTCTCGATTTGAATCTTCCCAAAACGATAAAATTCAAAATGACATGATAAATAAAGACACAAATAATGATGAAGAAGTTAAAAGTGAAAAAGGAGAGAATAAAGAAATTGAAAACGAAAACCTTTGTTTTGAAGAGAATGTAACAAAAGACGAAGATGAAGATTTTTCGGAAGCTTTTGAAAAATTATTTCGATACTCCATTGCGGAGATTTCAAAAGAAGATTTAGAAGCTATTAAGAGATTGGCTGAAAATTATAAAGAAAGCAAAAATGATTTTAATGATATGGATAATAACAGTGAGGTATTATTTAATGACCATGAACAGCCTCAGGAGAATTCGGTTTCCAATTGTTATGACATCCAAAAAGATGAAAAATTAGTTGAACATGTTTCTAGAAAATATTCAAAAGATGACATAAAAGAGCAAAATGAGACTACAAACAATGAGACTTTCATAAAAAATGAATTTATAGAACACAAGGAAACGGATTCAGAAAGTGTAAATGAAGAAATCAAGTTGACTTTGTTAGAAGACAACAACATTGAATCAGAAGAAGAAAATGAAATACTGAGGAATTTTAGGAATCTATTTCGTACTTCTATAGATAACATTAAAGATGAAGATTTAGAAAAGGTTAATCAAATAATTGAGGCCCATGAAAAACAATACAAATATAATACAACAATTATACAATAACTTTTCGCTCAAACTAACTAATTATTATACTTGTGATACTTACAATCTGCATTGAAAGCTTTAATAAAGATATTTTTTGTTATTTCTGTTGTTACATGCGCACAAAACGCATGAGTTTGGAGATACGCTGTCAGTAGTGTATAAAACATTTTTTGGGGCCGGGTTAAAAAAAGATTTTTGGTTTTATTCTGGTATGCACGATCTTCTCATTGTTGAGGTCTCGATTTTAGTGAGTCTCAACTTGCACTGGTTTCTTATATAAATCAAAAGACAAAGTCAAATATGTATATATAATTTATTAATCAATAAAATTTACCAAATATACACTTTCAGGTTCAAATTCTTCCGATAAACAAAGTTTATTTATAATCAAATAACAATTGAAAATTTGGTGCTTGTTGTGTAAGTGTTAGAATGTGTGTAGGTGCGTGTTATGTACGTGAATGCGAAAAAGAATTGTGGTGAACGTTATCTGTTCTATTTTAAAGTCTGTAAAAGGATTTCCCTTTTCAGACCACTTCTTTTTTTTGGTTAAAAAATTTAAGGGCAATTGAACTGAAAAATACTCCAGTATTTATACTGAAATATTTTATCAGCAAAAGGGTTTTTTATTTATTTAATAATTTATTTTATTTATTTAATATTTAAAAAATTCGGTCTTATTTATTTAGCGTTAGGACAATTTCAATTTTCTGCAATTTTTATTTATTTTATTTACTTCCGTTTATGACGTTGATTGTTTTTATTTTTTTTTTTGAAGTTTGTTTTGTTGATATAGTAAAACCCAATCAAAACAATAAAAACCAAAAATTTTTTAATTACAATAATAAAACATGACCAATAATAAAAAAATTATATAATCAAAATTGTTCGAATAAAAATTAATTGTTCAAATTATATACAGGACAATTGTTCAACACAGGATAATAAAATAATAAGTGTACCCAGAATTAATAATAGAAATATAATCATAATTATTCGGATAAAAATTAATTGTTCAAGTTATATATGGGATAATTGTTCGACACATAAGATTTGTATAATCTGCCTATTGGGAATTGATTGATCTGCTGGGATTCTGTATCTTTGGGATATTGATTTGGGATTCTGCACCTTGATGATTTGTTTATTTTATGCCCGTTCCTCGGCATATATGTTCACTCTGTACTTGCCAGGCCCTGCTTTGTAGTATTTGTTCAGGATAAATGTGGTGATGAGTCTACCCTCATCATCCAACATCATGAAGATAGCTTCCAATGTAAGTTGAAGTGACTATTGTATCCACAGGTAAAGTTTGAAAACTAAGCACCTTCCAGTGGAAATAAAACTTGTTCTTGACGAAGTTACGTAGTGTTTAAATCTTTAAAGTCAAGGTCAACCAACTCGAGAATGTTTTAAGCTCTTTGTAAAGATTTGAATAGTGTTTATTCTACTCTACTCTTTCATACAGAAGTAATGTAACTATCTCGAAACAAGGTCTTTACCCGGTTGTTCGAACTTAAACATGAAGTACAAGTTTTCTGCAAAAAACATCCTTTCCAACTTGCTTCCAAGTTACACTGCTGTAATTGGCTTCAGACGCTTGCATATTTATCAGATATTTTCCTACGTATAAACAATAACTCCATAACGAACTTTACTGTTTCAGATAAAAATGAATCAATTATTAAAAAAATTGGTTTTTGGAGTGCATGTATTGAAAATGGTAACCGGAGGTATTTGAAACTTTTCAGAATTTTCTAGCGGAGAATAAACATTGCCTATCCAGAAAATTGAGCAACAAAATATCTGAACACTTAAAAGAGCCAAAATCAAGTTTCGAGAAACACTTTCACAAACATGATGAAGGAAACAATTGAATTTCAAATCCTTTCAATGAATGAATCTTTCGAGTAGCTAAATTATATATCAAAGCAAAAGAGAATTTAATTGAACATTCAAATGACTTTACTTTGAAAGTTGAATTTAAAGGAAACTGTCTTATTAACCTTTGATCACATATCAGCACCGAATATGAACAGCTTTCTACCAAAAGGCTTGATGTTTTATTGCTATTTATAGGTAAAATGCTGGTGAAAATAACATTCTATTCGTATCTCTTTATTAAAAACAAATACCATAATAATATGAATCGAGCTCCAGATTTAAGATTATACCTCACATCAATCAAAAGTGATTTCAAAACACTATCTGCCTCAGAAGAAGCTCAAGGATTTCACGAAATATAATAAGTTAAGATAAAATCAATGTAAAATTGCGAGTATTTCATCAAGGAAATCACTTGAAAAAAAGGCTGTGACGAAAATTCGTGAATACCTTAAATAAATCTAATTCATACTCAAATTTTGTAGTAAATATTATGTCACTTATAAAGAAATCAGAGGTGAAAAACAAAAAAAGTCCTTATAATATTTAACTTTATATTTATAATAATTTATACTAGTATTTATTATGTTGTTTGTTATTAAAAAATTATGTATCTATAAAAGATCTGGGTATTAGCAGTTTAATTTCGTAAATTTAATACGTCCATTAAAACTAAAATATAATAAATTCCAAACTTTATTCAAAAATTACTACAAACAAAACAATATTAAAAAACGATCTAAAAGTGGTTTTAATCATAAAAATTTTTTAGTATTTCTTTTGAGTATATTTCAGAGAGCATGAATTAACAATTGAATAGGGAATATTAATACACAAACATTCAATAAATATTTAATATATTTAAATTACAAACATTCCTAAATATTAATTTTACAATCAACCAATTTCATCATTCCATAATTTAACTTTTAAACTTATTTAAACTTATTATATTTTTATTAAAATTCGTTACGTATTTTAATCCGAGAATTAACTCTTCGATTTAATTATCCTCACACTGGGTACTCTCCTTAACACGTTATTGAAATTTATTTAGTGTTAGAAAAAATTTAATATAATAACGATTGTGAATATTTAAATTATAAACATTTTTCTAATTTAAGGGATGCAATTTAGGATAATGAACTGCTAAATTGTACGCAAAACAAAAAGGTTGAGAATCACTGAATTAAATACCATTTTAAACTTAAAAATCACTCGAATATTCGATTCATATCAATCTTTGGGTTTTAATAAATTAATTAATAATAGTTGATACTTCTGACTCCACGTGCTCGATAAAATAAGATACAATTCTCCCAATGAATATTTTAATTTATCACAAATTATATACCAAACAGATTACAGTGACAACAATCTGCTTTCTGATCAATTTATGAGTCCTGCTAAATGTGTTTGACTTCATGAACTTTTCATAATAATTACCTTTAAAAGCTTGATCTTATTTTGACTTTTATACTAACAAATTCCTTTTATTATTCTTTGATTTACTATTTTAATAGATTTCTATCTCCACAAAATCATACTGGCAAGTGTGATCCTGTCCCACCTGAGGCAAAATGCCAATTGCTTCTGATTTGGAGTTCCTTTATATAGTTGAAATAATTGCCTTAATTAATGGCGTTTCAACTAAATCGTCTCGTTTGCAATCTTTGTCTCGCGGCTTTTTCATTTTTTCTCTGTCGAACGAAATAATTAATTGTCTCACAGTTCGTCTCCATTGTAGTAATATTTTTTCCGTTGTCATGATAATGTAATCCAAAATCCACTTGTTTACCTTTCTTTATGTTTACCTAACTCGGATTTCTTGAATTTATTAATTAATTAACGATTTTCTGTTACTTGTCGAATTTTAATCTTTTCTTTGTTAAAGTTTCGAATTTAATTTGAAGTTTGTTTCTTACAATTTTTAACTATAATTTTACATTTTTCTTTAAATTTGAAGTAAATTTGGAATATTTTGCTTTTGTTGGGCCAGAACACAAACGTCCTTGAAAATTGTTTAAATGTATCAGTTATATGGCACGAAAATACAGCACCAAGATAACTTAAAATAAAACATCAACTAAATACCCTAAAATTTGAGAGAATATAAATAAATATAAAATCAAAAACAACATAATAAGAAGAAAATTTGACCAAAAAACGACAATTTATATAAAAGTAGAAAATTAATGAATAAAATGAATTAAAATAAAATATTTTTGGTTTGAGAAATTAAATTAAAAAATTTTAGAAATAAATTGCCAATTTAAATTAAGAAAAAAAAAATTAGATTTAGATAACACAAATAATTTCAAGTTAAAATTTTGCTTTATCGCAATAAAATTAACACGCAAGGTTAGGGCCACAGAATAGATATATATACCGATTCATTTTTACATAATGTTAATCACTTTTTCTTGGTGAAAAACTCTAACCGTTTTTCATTAGCAAAATACGATTATTCTTGAACAGAAGCATTTTTGTGTGATACAGGAAGCTTGTGTGAGAGAAATTTTCTTTACAGAACCAACTTTGTGCAAGGACTCACGTTAAACGAAGTGTTGGGCCAGAACGTAAACGGCCTTGGAAAATGTTTAAATGGATCAGAAACACACACGCAGATACAACGCGCAATTTAAAATAAACCTGAAAAACACCAATTAAACCAGATAAAATCTAAGAAATAAAAGAATTAAATATAAATTAATAAACATAAAAATAAAATAAAATAATAACAAAATGCACCAAGATCCGCACGATACCTACACAAATACAACAAGAAAACACGACAAATTCGACGAAATTAGAAAAAATCAATTAAAGTTCATTAAAGTGGAATTTAAATCGAAAAATTTGAATTAGCAATAATTCAATAAAAAATTTTAAATAAAAAATTATAAGAATAAATCAAGAAATATTAAAATTAAAAAAATAGAATTTGCTAGAAAATAACAAGGTCGAATTTTGTTTTACTGCATCAAATTTCACACGTCACACAAATAGGTATATATACTGATCCATTTTCACATTTAACAACCATTTTTTTTAAAAACCAATTTTGGACTTTAAAAACGTTTTTCGAAACAACCATATTTTTCAAATCTTGAATTAATTTTAGACGTATTTGGAAACCTTTTTTAGGTAAGAAGCATTTTAGTTGGAACCCTCTTTCCACCTCACGTCCTTGCATCTCAATGGAGCTCTGCTCGGCGTTGGCGTGGGAAGAGAGGTATTTATGTCATTTATGTCATTTATGTCATTTTATACATTGATTTGATGTTTTATGGAATGGTTGAATGGGTAAATTTATTTATTTTATAATTAATAAATTTTATTAATATGTATAACTTAGTTTATATGTCTTTATAAATTATAAATTTTAAATGTCGAAATTTTTCCGGCCCACAGCCGACACATCACGCAAGTAAATAAAATCAACATAGTACAGATGCATGTAAGTGCGTGGAGAATCGCCAATGATATGTACCCGTGAAGACTCAGCGTGCGCAACGCAGCGGTCGTAACGTCAATATTTATTCCTATAGCTGAAAAGAGAAATAAGGAAGAAGTCTCCGGCTACTTCCTCGTTTCTCAATTCTGTAAAATCGACCTAAAATTATCTTACAAACGGCTTAAAATCACCACACCGAGTAGTCCAGTGGGCACTCAATAAATATAATATGAACATACTATGCCTTAAGGTCTATTAAAGGAAAAGGGTACGGGGGACAACGTAAATTGAAATTGCTGTTATAACCACTTTCGTGTCAATGCCATAAAATAAATTTAATAAAGTTATGATTAATAGGAAATAAAATCTTAATTGTAAAGTGATTTGATATAGTTTACGAGATATAAAAGTAAAATCTAGTTTGTAACGAAAAATTAGTAAAGTTTAATAAAGAATAAAACCTTGTTTGTAAAGTAAAATTAATAAAGTTTTATTTGTAAAGCAAGTAAAGTTTATGATCAATACGAAAATAAAGTCTTATTGGTAAAGTAAATGTGATACAGTTAATGACTAATAAGGAATTAAAATCGTACCTACAAAGTAAATTTGCTAAAGTATATGATTATCCCCAAATCGAGATCATGTCTGAAAGGTAAATAAAGTTTACGACCAACAATAAATTAAGCTCTGATAGTGAAGCGAAATAATTGAAGTCTATGATTAACAACAAATAAGGAACCTCTGCTCGTAAAGTAAATTCGGAAAAATTTATGATCAACAATAAAATGAAACCTTATTTAGATAGATTCGACAAGTTAAAGCTATGTTGTAATTAAGCAAAGCTTAAAAACTACCAATAAATTAGAATCATGTTCTAGGTAACTTAATTGAAATTTATAACGACTAATAAGCTATAACCATGCAGTAGTGAATTAGACAGAGATTTTCCGAATTAACTCAACGGAATAAAGTTAGGAGTAAACTAAATTATGGTTTAACTGAGATTTAACAAACCGAGTAGCAAGACGCTAGTTCAGGAAATATAATAACAAATAGATGACCAGTAATGAGTAAATAGTTATTAGATAAGGGTAAGTCTCGACCCAAGTGATCGAGTAGAAATAATATTAATAGCTTCCTTAATTGAATTGTCATACTGCGCTTAGGCAAGGCTAAAATGATCTCCCAACAAGAGAGGTACCACGTTAACCGAAACCGATTACTTTAGCAAATGAGACGACATAGATGTGGCGAATTCAAATTGACAATAATCTCTAACTCGACAACCTAATAGAAACGTTAAACCAGATAAAAACCCAAGTTGATCAGGTGTAACATGAATTGTAAACCAAACCGCCATAAAATCTAAACAATTAGTAAACTAGTTAAAATCCATTTTTACTTTACGAAAAGTCGACTTTAAGAAATGTTTTATTAACAACAGTACACTGAAAAACTCACCAAAGTTCGATAATATTGTAAACGTCCTGACAAAATGATGAGAAAACCCTCCATCCGAGGAAGTTAATAAATTCCAAAGGTATGGGTAGCATAGTATTTGCGGCGAGATCCTCAAACGCTACGACGAGTGGCAGATATGTCCGTAAATAAACCGATTTGAGTGTGACATTAATAATTCCGAGACGATCGAATTAACTGAGTAGACACATCAGTCGACTTAATTAGCATAATCCAAACAGCACTTCTAAAATTGACTAACTAATGAGTACCCGTTCGGTCGCCAACACAAACCCAATGATAAACATTTTCATTATCATGCGCTAGAAGTGACCAATTTAAAATACAAATTTGACTGACAAACCGGAACTCCGCATAAATTAAATTGGGCGACTAATCTTCACCATATTTACCCTTCACGACTCCCAGAGCGGATGGCGACCTTCCCCAAACGTTAAATCAAGTTATCAACACATGCGATTTTTTGATATCCATTAAAAGTCCCACAAATAAACCGAGTCCAGAAGAACCCCAATGTTAGCCGCTAAACACGCCAAATCTTGGACCTATATACATAAACGCACTTTAACTAATACAGCGAAAACCCTTTTCCCACACTATTATGTTCATAATTTAATTCCCAATTGTTGCAGAACATGTCCATCAATCAGACCACCGCTCAATCAACTGGAAAAAAACGCTCGAGAATGATATTACGAACCACAGACGCAATAGAAGGACCCCGGTCACAGTGGCCTTATTCTATCCCTTGGAAAGCACGGGATCCGAGCAGTAACCCACTTGAACCAGAGAGACAACAATATCCAGCCGCCGAAATCTATGCTAATGCGCAGGAACTCCTCACCCAGTGGGAGCGGGTGCAGGAGCGGGTGGATTTGCAGGTAGTCAAGGCAAGGATGTACCTTGCAAATGTGATGGAGGACATCCTTGCCGGGCGAATCGCAGTCGCATATCCACACCGTCCAGTGCGAGATACCAGGCGCCCATACACGGTAGAAGCCCTCAAGCGCAGCCTAGAGCGGTATGGCCCGGATAACTAAGATAACCAAAACAACCCAGTGTAGTAGTTGATCAATAATAATTAGAAATTTGCGTGTTCCCTTTTTCTCTCTCATGCAATTGAAATGAACTTTTGATTTGTTTGATAAATTTAAGGATTAGACTAGTTATAAATTGAAGTTGTAACAAACCATCTAATTACAGTGATGTCCTCTCTAAAGATCCTGCAAGCCGAACTAGACCGCGCGAGGCAGACAAATGCAGAGTTACTCGGTCAGGTCCTGCAATTGACTCGCGAGGTACAGCAGGTCAAGGCTACCTGCTTAGACCCGAAACGGACAAAGCTACTCTATCAACGGCTCACTGCGGCTCAAAAAGGCTGGGCCGAAGAACGCCAGCTCAATCGGAGTCTGCGCACGCAAGTCAGGGGTCTAGAGGTTGCCCTAGCAGCCTGTCGGGAAGGGGAAGCGGTAACGTATCCGCTCATCTTCGCCCCTTCCCAACTACCGAGTCAACGCAGTGCCGCACCAAGCTCCGAGGCGCCAGCCATTCAATCGACTATTCGCCGGCCGGGACGCAAGGAACGGGCTCGACGCCGAGCCGCACACGCGTCAAGTCACCAAACTTAACTTATCATCGATATTCATACCCTTTGTTGTTAAATAAATTAGCTTTCACGTATTCAGTCATAGTGGGGTAAACTAGAAACCATTTACATTAACCAGTCTAAATTTAGTTCGCATTCTGCGTAAGGGACCGAGCAAAGCGAGCATAGGTCTTCTATCGACAGCTCGTGAACCCGCTGGTTGTCCGAGCAACTATAGTACTAGCACATGGTACTCAATTTTTGCGGGCAACTAACCACTTGAACACATTACCAACGTTGCCTAGCAACGGGTGCCAAGTGGCGATCAGTAACATTTTGTATGACGTTACTAGGGTCACCAGGAGGATAAGCAAGATTTGAAACCCTGTAACCCACCAGAAGTGAGGAATTTTGATGAATATGTTTATAAATGTAACTATTGATGAATATGCTTATAAATGCAACTATTATCGAATATGTCTATAAATGCAACGATTGTTGATGATGAATTATATGTATTCGAGCAGGTATATTGTTTTATTATATCATATCTAAAGATCATGTCGAAAATTTTCCAACCCACAGCCAAGACATCACACAAGAAAGTAACTACACACAATTAACGGATCCGTATAAGCGCAGTTCATCTGCAACGGAGCTGTGACCGTGAAAGTTCGCCAGTGGTAAACGGCGAATCTAAACGTAAAATGATATCCTATAGTGAGGGAGGGAGATCGAACAGCGGATCTTTTGGCTTGTTCAACTTTTCGCCGAACGCCAGAAAAATCGACCTAAACTGAACTTTACACACGGCTAAAATCATAAGCATCGAGTAGTCCAGTGGGCACTTTTAAATATAATATAAACACAATCAATACCCTAAGGTCAAAATGAAGGTACGGACAGTATAGAATAACTCAAATCGCTGCAACGAAATTATTTCATCAACTAATGAATTAAACCTAAGTATAATTAAAATCGAATATTAGTAAGTCGAGGGATTAGAACTGAAGCTTCCAACATAAATTAAAATAGATTTACGACTAAAAATGTGGAGTAATAAAGGGAGTTAATGATTAAAATAGAATTTTGATAAACGATTTAGTAATTTTAACATTTAGTAATTTTAACGTTCGAATTTGTAAACAAAAATCAAACAGGGTGGAATAGATGTAATCGATTAAAATTGACGTTATGTTTTGTATGAGTTAAAATAATAAAGCAAGTGGTTAAAATAAATAACGTGAATAAATTCAGTGGGCTAAAGATTAAAATTAGAAGACAATAGGTTAAAGTAGATTTGGATTTAAGAAGCTAAGATTAAGCGAGAAGAAAACATTTTGAGTCGAATATACTCTCAGCCGATAGATAGTTAATTAATAATACGAACAGTGACAAGGAGTAATATGAGAATGGATATAAGGATAAATAATACCACAGTATAAATAAACATTTGAAATGGGATAGGAGAATAATGGGACCTTAACATCCAAATCGAGCACAGGCCTTCTATCGGCAGCTCGTTGGACCCATGGATCGTTTGATCAATTATAGCATTAGTAATAGTGCTCACTTTTTGTGGACGATCCACCCATTTGAACACAGTTCCAACGTTGCTTTGCAACGGGTGCCGAGTGATAAGCGAAAAATATTTGTATGGAGTTGTCTGGATAACAACCATATAGTCTCAAAAATCAACAACCAGAAACCAACCACTTTTTCTTTAGTTTTTATCATTTTGTTATTATTTAATTTATTTTTTCATGTTGTTTATTAATTTTTTAGTGTTGTGGGGTTTCTGGTTTGTGTAACCTTGACCCCAAATAAAACCATTCCTTACCCTCCAATGGTTACCCGTTGCTAAGCAACGTTGGTAATGTAACCATCGGTTTTGAGATCGCCAAAGGTGAGCGCTACGAAAGAACTACTATGGCCGACCTCAAGATGGGTTCATGCACTACCGTTAGAATGTTCATGTACGCTTTCTTATCCTGGTCCCATGCTTGTGTATCTGATTTTCTTATCACTTGGACTTATTCTCTGAACCACTTAAGATTCGATTTATTAAATATTACTCGTAATGTTAAATAACTAAATAGAACAATCAATTGAAACTCCGACTTTCCGGGGTGATGCTTGACAGGTCTGTTTGTGGGTCTGGTGGCCTCCGTCGCTTCTCTATAGGCCAGTTGAGCCGGTACGAAAACTAGCGGGTAGGTCGATAAAGCTACCTCTAGGCCGCAAATTTGAACCTTCTTAGTCTGATTGAGCTGCTTCTTTTCAGCCCATCCACGTTGTGCAGCAGCCATCTTTTGATAGAGGGACTTCACTTTCCCTGGCTCTACCCAAGTTGCTTTGACCTGCTGAATTTCCCTTGTCATTTGCATCATTTGTTGTTGTAATTCCGCATTTGTCTTTCGTGCTATGACCAGCTCTCGTCGTAAGATTTTGTACGGCCTCATATCTACAATAAGGAGAAAATCTTCATCCAGTTTTATAATCTTTGCCTATCTTAATGTGTCGAAAAAACCTTACTGTAAGATTCGCTTTAATCTTTTATTATTTGTTGTTTAAAAAGTGAATAAGAGGAAGAAACAAAGAAAAACGAAGCCTAAATATTTATTTTATAATAGTCAATGACGTTCGGGTCTTGGGTGACATCTGTTGAAGTTCTGTCTTGAGTACTCGGAGCGTATGGGTGATCTCGATGGTTGTTGAATCGTCTCTCTTTGTTCCGCATTTCCCGAGGAAGGATCTTTCGTGGGACTACCACGTTGATGGCGGCTGATCTCTCGTTTAGGCCCGATCGTCGAGTTCGAACGACGTGTTGTACGGAGGGGCATATTCGCCTGTGCTTGGATCCTCTCTGTGGCAATGTCTGCGTTGATTTCCGTTAGGTGGTGTCTAGCTTTTTCTATTTGTCGGTCCGTTTGTCTTTGGTGCTCTTCGAGGCGAGCCAGCAGATACTCGGCTTGACCTCGGATTTCCCGAGCTGAATTGCGGCCGGGCTCTCTTTTTATGGGCAGAAGGGAAGATCGACTTCTTCGAAATCCTTTTGAATGCCCGTCCTGGATTCTCTCACGGGAGAGATTGAGAATCCCGCGTTCTACATTGCTTGCCTATATCTGGCAACACATGCGCGGGGAATCACACCGGGATTCGGGACGCGTCGATCCAGGAATCGTCGAGAAAAATTGAATGTTTATTTGTTTAATTGGACCTTTCATTTAATAATTTGATCGGGCTTAAATGGTCTGAACGATTTTATTTAATTGTTGAGTTGGGAAACTAGGTAATGATCTGGCGTTTGTGTGGTCAAAAATAACAGAACCGGTAATATAGACTGGTACGTCGTCGGTACCTTATCTCCTGAAATTCTGGGGATCTATGTAAGCCCGCTATCATACTAAGTTAATATTCATGGAGTTCTATTCTGGGTTGTTGATGGGAATACTTGATCTGTCATTGGCTAGTGGATCGGGTTGCACGTCAGGTGTTTGTAAGCATTTTATAGTCATAACGGGTTCATTTATTTCATCAATGGTAATTCATCCTATTTCCCAATTGTATCTATTTCATTTAAATTCTGTAATGGATTAATTTCATTAATTTCGTGACTATGTTATTTAATTTCATAATTAGATTTGTTTCGTCCGACTTCATAATTATAATTATTTCATTTAATTTCATAATTGGGTTTGTTTCATCTAACTTCACAATTGTAACTATTTCATTTAATTTCATAATTGGGTTTGTTTCATCTAACTTCATAATTATAACTATTTCATTTAATTTCATCCATTGTATTCATTTTATTCGGTTTCCTAGGACCATGGGTATCGTTGGCGAGACAAATTAGCTGATTTTTCACTTCTTCTTCACGGGTGAGGCTCCATGGTCCTCGTTAGCTTCACTCATTGACGAAAAAACGAGTAATCAAACAGATCAACAAAGGAACACATTTATATTCATTGTCAAGTGGTGGTAATATTTGTGTTAACAACACAAAACGTTTTCATATCGCCGCGGGCTTGCTATTGTTTGCATTGGGACATTTGCACCTGGGAGGAAGAGAGAGTCCTATGTCTGGGATTCTGCGTCATCTAGTGGCCTAACTCTCATTTTAGTGGTGAAAATATAATATTAATAGACGTGATCTTACCCTCTCGAAATGCGGATTTTCTTTCCATTATTATCCCGTTGGCTTCTTCTTCTCGTAATCTGTCCTTTGACTCGTCCCTCGGATGTCCCTGATTGTATGGAATATTCCTGCGGTCGTTGAATGAAGAAACATAAAATTATCAGGTCATTAGTATGATTATATTCGTGAGCCTACGCAATGCACATCATGTAGTGGGCGGTGTGTAGAATAAAATTCGTTTTCTACTTTCCGGCACACCACTTCCACGAGACATAATATTGGGTGTGGATTACGCCCTCTCTGCTGTGCGCAGGAATTCACTTATTAGACTGTGACAGCCTGTATTATTTCTCTCATTGATTTACTTCATAGAAATGTTGACCTTATTTTTTGGTTAGTTATTTCGATAATTTAATCTAAAGGTTTGTTGTCCTAAATTCAACAACCTGGTTAATTTATTTCATTAATTTATTTAGAATATTATTTCCATAATTTGGCTAATTTATCTCGACGGTTCATTTAAAATACTATCGTCTTAATTTCATCGACTTGGTCAATTCGTTTCATCAATTTACCCCATGAATTATTGGTTATACATTTGGATCGAGCCCCTATTGACTAATTTGGTGAGTACTTTTATTTTTTATCTCTTTATAAAACCCATTATCTTTTAGACAGCGACCTCTCTCGACAAGCCCTGGTTATGTTCCATTTATATTCTATTCTACCTCTCAAGCACGTACTATCGATGGTGACCAGAACCATACGATATTGGTTAATCTGGTTGACGTCTCATTTCCTATGAGATGGTGGACTTTCTACTGCATAATGGTTCCCTTTTTATCATAACATTATCTCCTGGCCATGTGATATCCATTGTTATAAATCATTCGTCATGTTATCATTTATAATTTTCGGTATTCGCGTTATTTTCGGTTTGGCGTTTCTTAATCATTTGACTATTATTATGATGATGCTTGGCGTCGAGCGATTTTACCTTTCTAAATTTCAGGTACTCTGAATTATATCCTTGATCATGAGTGGTAGGTTTTCTACTGTTTATTGTAATTCTTAGGTCTGGTCGCGATTTTTGACCGTGCGGAGGTTTTATCCATTTACCCATTAAATTTATTACTTTGGTTCGTTACGTTTAAATACATTTCTCCGTTATAGTTATCAACACAATGTATGTTAGTTTTTAGTCATTAAGTCGGTTATTCAGATTTTACATAGTGACGACAATATAATATGTCACTATAATTCAACTGTCATAATGGCTATATGTATGGAGTAACAAATTATTAATATAATGCATATTAAGGTTTTGACCATGGAAATTGTTCTCTAGATTTTTCGTATGGTCACGGCTATGATACTATAATACCTATTGAGGTTCCGTCGATTTTAATTAGTGGTTCGGATTTTCAGTATACATTTTTATATATTTCAGCTATACTTAGTTATTCCGATTGTTAGCATAAGAACGCATGTCAATTACAATTTATTATTCAGATTTTAGCATATCAATGACAAGTTACTACTACAATGCTTATTAACATTTTAACTAGTATTAGTTGTCAAAATTTTTTTGCATAGCAACGATTTACGACATTTTCCTACCGTTACCTTTCCTTATTTGGCCTTAGGATTGATTATGTTGATATTAGAAGATTACGAGTGCTCACTGGACTACTCGGTGTTTGAGATTTTAAGCCAATGTGCATCGTATAATTTAGATTGAGTTTTCGGGAGATAGTTGATGATGGTATAGCCAACAGACTATCCTCTCTTCGACCCACCTTCCCCTATAAAGGATAGTATTGATGTTTGGGCTCCTACGTTCTCACGCCGTAGCCTTCACGGGCACAAGCCATAGGCGGATGAACCGCACTTACACAGCTTGATTGGGGGGTGTTAAGTTTAATGACTTGAGGTGGTGTATCGGCTGTGGGCCGGAAAAATTTCGACGCAAACATTGTATCTGTTCAAACATTTATTGTCATAGTACAATTGGTTTCATAATTGGCATCATTTACATCATTCTGAGCATTCATTACATAATAACCTTTCCCCACGCAGACGCCCAAACAGAGCTCTCTTGAGATTATTTGTGCGGTGCGTGGAGGAAGTTCTCCGAAAATTCGTCCACTTACAAAGTTCAAACTGCTTTTCGAGTGAAAATGAATCGGTATATATATATTTTCTGTGACCCTAACCTTGCGTGTTAAATTTGATGTGATAAATCAAAATTTGACCTTGTAATTTTTTGTGTATTCTAGCTCTAATTTTATTATTTTCATGATTTAATTTGACAATTTTAAATTTTTAACTTTTAATTGAATTGTTTCCAATTCAAATTATTTAATTTTAGTTCTAACCTTTGGTGGGTTACAGGGTTTCGAAATTTGTTTATCTTTATTGTTACCCCAGTAACGCCATACAAAATGATTCTAGCTGCCACTTGGCACCCGTTGCTAGGCAACGTTGGTAATGTGTTCAAGTGGTGGATTATCCGCAAAAATTGAGTATTATCACTAGTACTGTAATTGCTCGGACAATCCTCGGGTTCACGAGCTGTCGATAGAAGACCTGTGCTCGCTTTTAAATTATTTGGTCCCCTTGCGTCTAAATTTCTATCGTCTATCTACCTGTTTTACCGACAGTGGTTTGGAAACAAAGTGGGTGGTGCTTCTTATTTAAACCCTTCTACAATGTTACTTCAAAATCCTAAGATGATATCAATACAATAAGAGGTATACCGGAACTACAATATATATAAACGATGCTTTATTTATCTATTAAATACATGAATCACAAGATTCCAGACTTATTGGAAGATCGAGCGGCTCGGCGCTTAGCCCGCTCCTTGCGTCCAGGTTGACGACTGGTTGTTGATGGGGTGATTGGAGTAGTGGTCGCGGTAGTAGTTGACGCTGTAGATGGGGTAATATTTGCTTCGCGATAGGCCAATTGAGCAGGGGCGAAGACTAAAGGGTAGGTTACCGCTGCCCCTTCTTGACAGGCGGACAACGCTACCTCCAGTCCCCGAATTTGAGTCTTCAGTCCTTGGACCAATTGTTTTTCTTCCGCCCATCCCTTCTGGGCCGCGACCAATTTTTGGTATAACGGTTTGACTCTCTGCGGCTCTATCCATGTCGCTTTAATCTGTTGAGTCTCTCGAACTATTTGGACGAGTTGGTCATGGAGTTTCTTATTGGCTTGTCTCGCATGGGTTAATTCGGTTTGTAGTAATTTCACGGGGTCCATTTCTAGAATAATAAGGATTGAATTTTGTGATGATTTCTATAATATTAAGTGTGTTTAAACTTAAACATATTTATGAAACGAATCTACAATAACAAAAGAAGAAAAGAATTTTTTAAGTCTCGAATTCTAATAATACACTAAAAACAAAATGTTTCAATCATTAATTGTCATGGTTTTGGATGATCACTCGTCTGCGAGGAATCGCTTGATCCCTTCTTCTGGGGAGTAACCAGGGATCACAAACACTGGTCTCTTGGTATTTCGAGTTAGTCTTGGTGAAGGTGGATAACTACTTGCCAGACGTCCCGCCGCTAGGTCGTCTTTGACGTTGGCCAAGTATTCCGTGGCCCGTGCTACCCTGCCTCGACATAGCGCTGGTGTTGTAGGAGACCTTCTAGGAGTTCTTGGGCCTGAGCTAGTATGTCTTGGGATGGGTTTGGTTCATCAGACAGTTGTCGGAATTGTCGCATGAATTCTTCTGGTGAGACGTCCTCCTGTCTGTCGTCTTCGGGCATGTCAGGGCATCGCTCTCGATACACCCGATTCCATGCCTGTCTCCATTGCTCCACGATATGAGCGGGAAGTTCAACAATAGCTCCGGATTGTCCTGAATGGAAAAATGGGTGAGATTAATGTTATTACTCGGTATTCCTCTTGGTATTTAGATGGGTTGGTTATCTTGTGGTTCTCGATCATGGAAAGTCCTTCGTCGTTTAAAGAAAAAAACCTGAACCAACTAATCTTTCATGCGCTAAGCCTTATGGAACTCGAAGTTGGGCGTGTATTACTAACAGATCTGGAGGGGATTTGGAAACAAGGAAAATTGGTACTCCCGAACTACTGGGTTACGCATTCTCATGCCGTGAGGGTCCGTTCGAGAAAATCTTTATGGATGTTATAATTTAGCATGTTTAACAACAAAAATTGTAAATCATTTATGACTTTATCTTATTTAGATTACAAATGGTCTATTCATTACTAATATTTAGACTTTATAATAATTAACTAGATATATATTCAAGTATTAATATAAGATAAAAGGAAAATTAAATAAATAATTTTTAAGAAAACCTTACAGAATATTCTTTGAACATTTATTAATTTTCTGAATAGAAATAAATTGGTCTACCTTTTTATGAAAACAATAACTTGACAATTAGGCATTTATATATCTTTTAAAATAAAATGATTTTAACGATTTACGTTCAATTATTCAAAATTAAAACAGTTATCACGGTTACAAAATTCATATTTAGTGTTTGGTGTATTGATCAATCAAAATACCTGGGTCGAATGGAGAATGATAGTAATAAAATGTTCTAACGATTCGATTGAAGGATTTAAAAGAAGGTACTTGGAACGATCGCCAAGCCGGTATCTTTATTCCACGAGATTTGATTTTTACTTAGATTTCTGAAGTAAACATTCAATAAATTCGTTTCCCAAAAATGAATCGTCGAACGGCTTTCCTATGTGATCAGGACTAGAATTCTCGCGTAGCAATGGTTCATTTGAATACTCATGATATTGCAGGTTTATTGGGTTTGACGAAGGTGCATAGCCACAAAGAAAAAAATTGATCGTCGTGCTCAACGGTGGAATGTCAGGAGTTTGGGATTTGTCTGGTGCGAGAATAGTATGATTCGTTAACAGGTATGGCTTATTTGGTCATTTGCCTTTAGTCTGGAGAGCTTACTCACTAACTCGGGTTTTCACTTGGCGGAAAAGATGATATGGTTCCGATTCTGGGTTGTTTCTAAGGCTCGTACACGATCATAATTTGTTATTAAAATTAACTAAAATTTACTTAAGGGGGCTTCTGCAACATTCGGAGATTGAAGTTCTAAATCTTCGTCCGAGATATTTGGTGAATACATAATTTGTCAAGTGAAAATAATGGATATCCTGCTATCGTCGACGCATATATTAATGAAAGTGTAGATGAATCAGACGAACCGGAAACGAATGCCAATTGCAACTTGATCGCGATGAATGTTTATATCGACGGAAATGTCAACGAGTTATTGTCGAGGTAAGATTGTTTATTTTTTTAACTTTTAATTTACGAAATTTATTTTAGGCGAGTGAACTTTTAAGATCGCGCGTTCGTGGATTATTTGGTGAGTTACATGTTTTAGTTAATTTGAATGTTTTCTAGCAATGTTTTTTTTAAAGGAAAACACCGCATCTACCGTGGGTTTCGAGTGGGCTCCTTCTCGGCACCTTTGTGCGATATCATGCCTTCGGAATTTTCTCTGTTTGGGATTTTATCATTTTATCCTTTGGAAAATTTTTTACTCATCGTCTCTCGGAAAATTTGGATCACCTCACCAGTGTTGTCGAAAATCAGCGGTAAGCCTTTCCTATGGTTTAACATTTAATGTGATATTAATATAAAATTTTTGATTGTCGTCTTGATTGTTCTATCGTTTTTATGTCCTTTTGATTTTCCATCGATTATGTATTAATTTTCGTATTTTAGGGTCCATATTTGGGTTTTCTATTCGTAATTTACGCCTTGGATAATTTTAAATTAAACATTATCGCCAATTAAGTCACTTTTATTTTAGTCTATGATAAATTGGTCAATAATTTCCTATTAACACTTTTCCCACTTTCTTAATAATGATATTAATTTTTCTTTAAAACAATGATGTAACGTTTATAGCAAGGACTTCTCATTGATTCATTTTAGCGGATTGTTAAGTTATTGTTAAGCAACGGGTTTGTACTCATTTATTTATTTTTACCTTTAATCCATTGATTAATTTAATTACTTTATTTTTAATACATTTTATGTTCAATCAACGAGTTATTTTTACTGTTAATCGATGAGTTACTTCACTTTTAAAATCATGAATTACTCTACTTTTAATTGTTAAGTTTCGTCAATGAATGTTTTCCATAATCACTTTGAATTTAATCAATGAATTAATTTAATCAATGAATTACTCGTTTTAATCAATAATTACTTTAATTTCGTTACAATGAATTATATTAATCAATGAATTACCTATTATTACTTTAGTTTTAATCAATGAATTATTTATTCCCCGTACCAATTCCCTTTAATAAGCCTTAAACGCACTTCATGTTCACGTTATATTTAATGAGTGCCCACTGGACTACTCGGTGTGGTGATTTTGAGCCGTGTGTAAAAGAATTTAAGTCGATTTTACAGAAATGAGAAACGAGGAAGCAGCCAAATGACCTCTTCCTTATTTCTCGTTCCTTCTATACAGGGTAGTATTGACGTTCCAACCCTGCGTTCCACCCGCCGGGTCTTCACGGGCACAGATCATTGGCGATATTCCACGCACTTACACGAATCTGAATTGTATGTTGATTTTATTAACTTGCGATAGGTGTCGGCTGTGGGCCGGGAAAATTTCGACAAATTTTTAATTAATTTTAAGAAAAACAAATTTTAAACATCATAAATATGTATTGATATATATTAAAAGCAAAATACAGAATTACTTGATCCATTCCATTCAATCAAAAGTTTCATAAAAAATACATCTTTCCCCACGCCGACATCCAAGCAGAGCTCTACCGAGGTTGCGAGGATGTGACGTGGAGAGAGAGTTCCAAATAAAACTAATTCTCACCTAAAAGTAAGGCTTCGTAGTAAGATTTTAAACAAAATTCACAAAATTTTAGTTCAAAAAATGGTTAACTTTATGTGAAAATGGATCGGTATTTATACCTATTTTCTGTCCCTAACCTCGCGTGTTAAATTTGATGTAGTAAAACAAAATTCGACCTTGTTATTTTCTAATGTATTCTAATCTTTAATTTTATTATTTTTCAATTTATTTTAATAATTTTTCGTTTAGAATTTTTATTGAATTATTACTAATTCAAATTTTTTGATTTAAGTTTCATGTTCATGAACTTTTATTACTTTATCAATTTTTGTCGAATTTGTTGGGTTTTCATGTTATATTTGTGTTTGTATCGTGCGGATCTTGGTGCGTTTTGTTATTATTTTAATTTATTTTTATGTTTATTATTTTATATTTAATTCTCTTTTTCCTCATATTTGGTAGGGTTTAATTGATGTTTCAATAGGTTTATTTAAATTTGCATGTTATATTTGCGTGTGTGTTACCGATCCATTTAAACATTTCTCAAGGCCATATGTGTTCTGGCCCAACACCTTCATGAACTTTTGCTTTTTTAAATAAATTGTCAATTTTGGTCAAATTTTCGTGTTTTCATGTTATTTCTGTGTTTATTTCGTGCGGATCTTGTTGCATCTTGTTATTATTTTAATTTATTTTTGTTTTTCGATTTTATATTTGAATTATTTATTTCTCGTATTTAGTGTGGTTAATTGATGTTTTGTGGGTCTGTGTGTTTTAAATCTGCGTGTTGTGTTTGCGTGCTATTACCGATTCATTCAAACAAAACTCTGTTCTGACCCAACAGTGTTTTCTATTAAATTTTTATCTTTTTTATGCGTACCAGTTTTTTCAATGAGTCATCCTGTCTATCAATTCATTTTCCCCATAAGTTAGTGAAAACCCACGTGTGCATGGACATTAAATAATAACTTGGGGTAATTTTACCAAATAATTTATAATTTTTTAAGTTCTAATTTTACAATAAAAATTATTTTAATTATGAATTTTACATTATTTAATTTAAATCAATAAATAATAAAATCCTTTAATAAAATTCTATAAACTATTTGATTTGTTTTAATATTTATATTTTCTGTAAATATTTCGTAATTCGTTAAGTTATTTCATAACAAAATTACTGCTGAAATTTAATGAAATAATCTTAAATTATATTGGTGTATAATTTTATTATTTTATACATTCTTGATGTATATCATTATTTTAAAGTTTTTTATTTAATTGTAGAAGCAATTTTATCATTCTCTATGCAACAACAATATATTGTATTTTGTGGGATTTTATTTTTTCGAATGTGTAGCAGGCATATTATAAACTTGATTATTTCTATGTTGATGTCCATTTATTGTAAACGTACAAGATCAGAAGTTAGCATGGAATTACAATTAGATCATCTGATTGAAATTATAAGAACAAATAATTATGAACCAGGAAAAGATAAAACTTATAACATTAAGAAGCTGCAAATTGAAAACAGTCTTAATAATATTCGTAAAATGCGCTTCAGACGGAAGATAATATGGGTTCAGTTATTCCATTTGATATTTTTGGTCATGGAATTTCTTTATTATTGCTTTTTAGTGAAAATGTTTATATCAGACTACAATTCATGGAATTATTTTCAAATCGATTCAATAGTTAATTACAAACCCTATTTGATTACTGTTTCATTTATCAGTTTTGTAATTTGCACTCTATTTTGGAATATTGTTTTCAAACATATGAATGACTATTTTGTAAAATTGTCAAGACAAATAAGTTATTTTTGTGAAAAATATTTTGATAAAAAAAATTAGTCAATATATTGCAAAATTAACATAATTGTACAGAAATTTTTCATAGTTAAAATAAATAAAAAGTCAATTATTTATTTTTTTTTCTCGGTATTCTAAATAGGAATGCGTTAAATAGATTCATATTTATTATCTTACTTATTTATTCCGGAGAAAGTAACTGATTCTGCAATGTAAAATTAATTTTATGAAGTCAGTGTCATAAGAGGTTTCGAAATTTCCATGTATTACGGAATTTTATTATCATTAAGTTTGAACTCTAGAGTAACTGTTGTAGTCATGGTGATGATGATATCATAATGAACGGGAAAATTGACTTCGTGGGTTTGTCAATGAGTGCCACGGAGTTCAGAAATTTTCAATACTCCACGATGCTCGATAGATAAAAATGCTGCTTACAAATATAGATTACTAATAATTTGGGGCGGGGGAACTGTTTTTTACCATGAAATAAGTGTATTTTTTGTTTTAATTTTACCCATGTGACAAATGCAAACTCGCCTCAAACCAAGCAAAATATATCGAGACTAAATAAAAATAGTTTATTACTAGAGCAAAAGTAAGTCTTTATTGTATAATGTCCATTGCAACTATGAGTCAACTGTCGACAACCATAGATATAGTCAAAAGCACAAGGAAACTCTTCTTCCAAATAAAAATAATTTAAGTCAGTTATTTTTACAGAAAATGAAAATTTTACAGAGAAAGTTGTTGATGCATTCTCTTCAGCTGATATTCCTTTGTATAAATCAAGGAACCATAAATTGAAATCCTTATTCAGAGAAAATAATTTCAGAATTAATAACATGAAGATCTGTAGAAAAGATCTCTGATGAATAAAACATTTAGATGATTGACATTTCAGACATGTTAGAAGATTCGGAATTGACAATAAAATCATGATAGGAGGAAAGTAATAAAATTGCAATCCAGTTAGATCCGGTGAAATTAGTTCTAAATATTCAATCATGTGTTAGAAAAATTGACATCAATCCATCGCATTGCTACAGAAAGATTTACTTTTCCCGTCGAATTATAGCTTTCTACTGGATTGCCCACCGACATCAACTATTGTTTTAAGAAGTTTTCCATGTTAACAAAAAACTTTAGCAAAATTACAAAAATTTAATGGGAAAAATATTAACCAGCATTTTACTGTCTATTTTAATGGGTCACCGAATAAAAAGAACACCATAAAATAATGAGGAGTTTTATGAGTGCATAGTCGAGTAATCGGTGTCCTAAATATAAAAAAATTAAAATTTGTTTTGAACTTAAAATTTTTGATAACTTTAAATCAAAAATAATTGCTACTTTTGTGTTGTTCCACTAATTACCCTTAAACATTCACAGGAGTAATTTAAGCATGGCTCTACAATGAAAACCCAGGCTCATGAAAAACTAAGATTAAAACCAAAATATATAAGCTCAATGCATCCAGGTTTGTACCGCTGGGAGATGAAGCATTATAATCTTTGATTATTTTCGTATAAATAAATTAATCATGTTTAATTAAGTGCTTAATACTTCAGTTTGAACCGTTTTTGACTACTATTATTCAACCGATAGTGATTTTGGACTTAGAATTGTGACTGTTGGCCGTTTCAGAATATAGTTTAATGCAGCGAGACGTCATGAAACTTTATTCAAAATTTTTAAATAAAATCATGAAACTTACTTTTTAGTGAATTGTTATGATTTCCGTGAGAATTACCTTAAAAAATCAGTTTGCATGGGATTTATAGCTAAATTGCGTAACTTACTTTCTACCATATTATTATAATTTCCATTGGGATCATCTATCATAAAAATTAAACCATTAAATAATAAACACTTTATAGACATGTAAACGTATACAAGATGCTATTGAATTCAGAGGTGTAAAGAAGGGGAGGCCATTTTCAGGGCTCCCGTTAAGAACATCTGACAGTACAAATGAACTAAATGAGAGTTCTTTGTAAGACAAAAACGAAGTGGTAACATTTTGCAATAATAAGCAAATAATACTACAGGTAATCTACATCTAGTAAAAAATCTCAGATATATATATATACTCATCTGACCTAGGCATCGATTCTGACATTGCCTCATTCGCAAATACTTGCTACGTCCATGCATGAATAAGATGCATATAGTAATACAATTTATTATTCAAGTCATTTACTTTTTTGTCATAAAATTTACAAGAAACGCTTCTTCAAATTTATTTGTACATGTCCTTCAAACACATTACATAATAAAGTAAATCCTAGAAGATTTGAATCGAGTAAATCTTTTTCATAATTTTAACCATCTTATATTTGTTGGGTTATTACTTTACAAGTCGGTAAATCTGTGAATTCTCTTGTTCCTTTTTATAAATCAAATAACCAAAACTAAACACAGAACACATTTATTGATCTATAGTAGAAACTCAAACTGTCACAAGATTTGCCCCTTTCTTTCTGAAATTAATATCCAAACGTAGATTCAGATATCCAAATGGAGAATCTCCTTATCTGGAACGTTAATTTGATTTACATTTATACTCAGTTTATTTATTTGGCTTCACTGACTTCAGCTCGCTTTTTTTCAATAATTCTTTCAATGTATTTTTCTTCAACAAACTGACAATTCCTTTCATTTCTAGCTATTTTTTCATACTGCTTTCTTGAAAAACAATTTTATTATTGTTAAACAATTATTTTCGCATTTCGGGTCTAATTGCTTTTCAAATCTTGTTAATTGCTTTTCAAACATCCAGTTTTCTTTGTCGACGTAATTAATTATTATTTTTACTTTCCGGGCTCTCTGTACAGCTCGGTTTTCTCAATGTCTCGAGTTTCCAATTAGATCGGGCTTTCCATTAGGTGATTAATTAATTTCTGTACTTTAATTATGTTTAATGTTTTTTTTGCTTATATTCGACTTCTTGCCCTCATTTTATTCTCTTCATTTTATATACACACCAACACACTGAAAATTCAAAAAATGAAAATTTTTCTTTCCAGGAAAAAGGTTCTATTAATCGTGTATTACACAGAACATCAATATTAAAGCAATAATTAAATATTTAAAAATAATCAATTATTTATTGAAAAATCCAAATTTTAACAATAAAATGCCAAACTTACCATAACAATTTAAATTATTTGAATAAGCTGAAGTTAAAATTATATTTAAAGCAGACATTTATAAGACAATGTTATTTTTAATTTTTTTATTAAAAATTATAAAATATAATATATTTTTGTATGCTTCTTAAAATCGTTTCATTTTGTTTGAGTTGATGAAAAAAGTATTGAAAGAATTAAATTGGATAAATGCAGTAGTATATCTAGATTATATATTAATTTCTTTTAAAACCTTATAGGACCACTAAGCTTGCCAACTCTCCCGTTTTTGCCGGGAGTCTCCGGAATCGACATAATTTTCCGTCTCCCGGTTTTCCGTTTTTACAATATTTCACTTTTTCTGAGAGAAATTTAGTTGAATGGGTCAATTGTGGAAAAAGGAAAGGAATCGCTGAAAGAAAGGCTGATTATTAATAATTTTTTGTTTTCCTGTAAGGAATTTCATGCACATTTGCTTAAATCACCAAAGCTATTAGAGTGAACCCGTCGTTAAAAAAAATACAATTTTAAAAACAAAAATAAATAGCATGATTTGGAAACTGTAATATAAAAAAATGTTTTGTTTAAATCTTTATGGTATTAATGAACATACGTGGATAGTAGAACATAAGAGGATAGTAGCACTATGTAGCAACTCCCCTCTTCCGTGGACAAAAAGTGCGGTAGTGAAATTCCTGTTAAGTGCTTAATCCTAAACAAGTTGTTTTGACTAATGAGAAAGGAGTAATTAACGGTAAATAAAATGTGATCTGCTAATTATTCATCGGACATCACACTGGTTATAATTGTAGCAGTTATTATTATTGCTTTTAAAACAGTATTATTTTTCGAAACAATGAAAAAGGTATGAAGCATATTAAAAACATTAAATTAATAAATTATAAAAAAAAAATCAAAATTACTGGTATTGGAAAATGATTGAAGATTTGGACGTCCTTCAATATTGAAACTTTATAAATTAATATTAAAAAATATGATTACTTGATTGTCCAGTAATATGAACTATAAATATAAACATAATATTATTTAAAATTTATTAATAAAATTTTAGATAATTAAATTTTAAAAAATTTTCATTTTAAAATCGAACAATTGAAACATATCTTATTTTTGTGCGTGTTCGTTATTACTAGGATATGGAAACCTGAATAATATTTCTTACACCTAAAGAAACCATAATGATATGTTCTTTGCTAAATCCAACACTCATGTCTACGCAAATAATAATTATGACTTGTACGACTCAGCATATTATTTCTGGCATGTAACCCTTTTGAATTTATTTGCCTCATAAACATATGTATATTTGACCAATAATACATAATCATAATATTATTATTTATTAATCAATAAATATAATAATAAAAATACTAAGGCAGTGTACTTTCTTTCTAATTAAGCTGTCAAGGCATTTGTATACCCTTCTTGGATATGCTTTGAAAGAGCAAGCTTACCCCTGACCTTCTATAAATTCCTACTCACAATTGTCTAGTTTTCTTTTGCTGTTAATTCTATACTTGAAGTAATTTGCATGCCAACATTTGATCTTTGTAAACATTTTCTTCGTGACAGCTTTAGGTTTTACTGACAACAACAAATACTCATGATCCCAAGGATATAAGGACTGGATTTCAATATCGTATGAGAAATATGCCTCCCTTAACTTCGATATTAGTTTCGACCTTTACGGCAAATTTAAAGAGTAATTTTATAAATTGTAATATAAATAAACCTAACATGTCAAGAATTCAGTACTACTAGGATAATCTGCATAGCTGCCAATGGATTAGTTGTAGAAGCAGAAACACCACTTGAACGATCTTTACGATTTGCAAATTCGGAGCTGGAGCGATAAATTGGACAATTAATTGTCAAAGTATACAATGATGCAAAAAGAGGCACACTGTCAGCGTGATCATTCTCATCAAGATATGTTACTGTATTAATTTGGCAGCGACTTGATTTAAATAGTCCTCACAATACTTTCACTCCGGGCGAAAATGATCTTCAATACATTACGCCTCATTGCCACCCAGAAATCCTAGAAACAATTGTGGAAGCGGATAGAAGTGCGTTCAAGCGTTCCATGAACGGAATTCTTGCTTTGTCTCTGCGAGTCGATGGAGCTATGGACAAACAAAGAATTGACAATAAGCATGTCATGAGAAAATATGTAGCTTCAAATGGAGATCTAAAAACAGTGTATCTTGGATTTAGCGAAAGTCAAGAGCGTGGTAGCATTGGTGTGTATCATGCTATGCAAAAAGGTGCAACTATGTCAGGGGCTGAGTGGCTTAATCTGTTTCCAGAAATAACATCTATTGTCGCTGATGGAGAGTCTATGAATACGGGAAAGAATCATTCTTTTTGAAAATACCTTAGAGAAGAGCGTAAGAACGCAGAAAATGCTCATATGGCTTTGTTAAAGATTTGGTGTGCTGTCCATTGCACTCAACTCACTTAAAAAGATATGGTCACAAGTGTTCCAGAAATTCGTCATATAATTAGTGATTGTAAGTATATCGTAGAATTTTACAATGGTTTTTTCTGTACGATTAAAGGAATTAAAGATCACCGCATAAGAATTTGATTTTCAAATTTACTGAATATTCATATTCTCTTTTGAAATTTATTCTGAAAAACTTAAAGGCAATTATCCCACATCTTCAGGCAATTTCAAATAGTGAGGTTGAGGCAAAAGAAATATTATTAAAATGGGAAGATGAAGACACTGTGCGTCTGGCAGTTATATTAGCTGATGCTTAGAACATCTTTCAACGATTTCAAAAACGAATTTAAGGCGAAAACGTTACAATTTTTGATCTGGAAAACGAGTGTGTCAATGAGTTGTCAAAATTATTAGAGCGTTCTCTTATTGGTGGATATGACGAAAAAATATATGATAATGGAGAAAATCGTGTATTTGATGACTCTATTCTGCGTCTAGTTCAAAGGCGACCACATAGACGACAGCATCTATATGCCACTACATTGAGTCGAGACGTGGCAGTTATAAAAATTGAAATCATTGAATCACTTAAAAATTTTCTTATTTCACTTTTAGGAACAGAAAAAGGAGTTTCAGAAGGAGAAAATTATGCGGTACTACTGAAGGCACTGTCACCTCAAGTTTTAAACTCAGGGTGTGCAACTGATGAAGAGATCGAGAAAGCGTATAGACTGATTGCTGTAGATCAAGAGCGGAAAGACTTCTTTGCCAATTATCGAGAAATAACCAACACACTTATCCACACAAGAGACAACATAGCACTGCAAGATGCTCATGCTATCAGTTTGTCAAATGAAGACTGGAAAAGTGTTGCAACTGGTATCGCAAGAGTTATTGCGGTGAAACTGCACTCGTGTGATGTTGAAAGGCTCATCAGTGCGTATAATCTCATCAAAGATGAAGATCGCCTGACTTCCTAAACAGTTGATGCGTATTTGCATGTACATGCCAACATGTCTCCGGTTGCCTAATTTGATGTTCGTCCTACTCGACGAGCCTGGAGAAAAATGATAGGAGAAATGGACTAACATCAAAGGCGACTGATTAAGAGTGGTATAAGGAAGTATTTCATTAGTGCATATTTTACTGAATAAATAATACTTTGTAACCGATGGTTTTTTGATATTTTATTTAAAAGAACAGGGCAAATTGGCACTTCTTACAAATAAAAAAAATAGGTTTGAACTATTCCGCGCTTTGAAATTTGAAGCTAAAATTAGGCCCTGATCTATCGTTCTTAGACATTACCATATACTTATTGTATATTTATTAATAGTATAGATACGTTATTTGAAGTTTATAATTCCTCTTCAATCTCGTAACACAATTCAGTCTATATCTCACATATCGTTGTTCTTGTAATGGGTGTAATGTAACATATATAAAAGAGATAGCCGTCAACTCTGTACTAGAGGTTGAGAGCATATCCGATTCATTATAAAAAGTAATATTATTATACATAATAAGACATGCAGCTTAGAAATTGACATTTCCAAATATAAAAGGGTTATCTAAGGGTTTCAAAAAACACTGTAAACTTATTATTTGTAAAGTTTTGATGATAAAATCATTTAGACCAAAAACTGATTTACATGAATAAAATACCATTTTTATTTAATATATAATAATAATAATAATAATAATAATAATAATAATAATAATAATAATAATAATAATAATAATAATAATAATAATAATAATAATAATAATAGTAGGTAGTTAGGAGCACACTGGAACCTAAAAAAAACATAGGGGGGGGGTAATAGCGGGGTATGTAATAGCGGATTAAATTTCAGATTATCTTGATTACATAATGATGTAATCAACTTAATTAATTTTGTGTGTATTTTAATTAATTTTTGTGTGTATTTTTTTTTTCGAAATTTTTTTCGAGTTTTTGGCGCGATTTTTTTTTGAATTCATATTTTTGGAACATTTTTTTAAATTCAAATTTTGGCGAATTTTTGAAATAAAATTGAAATATTTTTTTTTTGAATAAATTTTTTTTTAATCACACTATAGTCAGGGGGTATTTTTGAAAAAGACTAAAATAAATTGGATTGAATTGCCTAACGATAAAAAAGCATAAAATTAAAATTGGCTCAAATCGCCTAAAATGGTCAGAGAGGGTATTTTCATTCACAAAATTTTTTTTTTTTAATCACACTATAGTCAGGGGGTATTTTTGAAAAAGACTAAAATAAATTGGCTTGAATTGCCTAACGATAAAAAAAAGCATAAAATTAAAATTAGCTCAAATCACCTAAGATGTGATATAGTCAGGGATGTTTTTAATTCGTAATAAAAACTAATGCAATATTTGGTCTCAATACTTTCTATAGGTAAATATTGACATAAAATAAAAATGGCTTGAAATGCCTACTGATAAAAAAAAATTGACAAGGTTATTTTATAGGCTTGTTAAAAAAAACACTTGAAATATTTGTTCACAAAATTTTCATAGGCAAATTTAGGCTTTAGATAAAAATAATTTAAAATACCTAAAGTAAATTAAAGTACATTAGAATACATTAGAGTATATTAAAGTAAATTAAGGTAAATTAAAGGGTCTAAAGTAAATTAAGATACATTAGAGTATATTAAAGTAAATTAAGGTAAATTAAAGGGTCTAAAGTAAATTAAGATACATTAGAGTATATTAAAGTAAATTCAGATAAATTAAAGTACATTAGAGTACATTAAGGTAAATTAAAGGGTCGAAAGTCAATTTAAGTACATTAGGGTACATTTAAGTAAATTATGGTTCATAAAGTAAATTATGGTACATCAGAGTAATTTAAAGTACGTTAGAATAAATTTAAGTAAATTAAGGTACTTAAAGTAATTTAAGGTGCCTAGAGTAAAGTGTGGTAAGTTAGGTAAGAATTTTTTTTAAATTAAATAGAGTCAACAGTTAAGTTACATAAGGGTAATTTTTAAAGCTGAAAATTTTAAAAGCAGTTATAGTAGGCAAATTACATAAGGTAAGAATTTTTAAAGTTAAAGAGTCGACAATATTGCATGATAAAATTTATTAAATAAGATTTTTAGTATAGTTTTATCGATCAATTTTTATACATATTTTTAAATGATAAAATTTTTAACATAATTTTACAATGGAATTTTTTATACATGATTTTTAAAGATGAAATTTTTAGGATAATTTTAAAATGAAATTTTTTATACATGATTTTTAAATAGAATTTTTAGTATAATTTTATCGATGAATTTTTTATATATAATTTTTAAAGATGAAATTTTTAGGATAATTTTACAATGAAATTTTTACACATGTTTTTAATTGAAAAAATTTTTAATGTAATCTTACAATCAAATTTTTAGTATAATTTTTACTATTACTTTTTTATACATGTTGATAACGATCAAATTTTCAAAGAAATTTTTCAAAAACTTTTTTCAAAGAATTTTATTAAATTAAATTTTTGAGTTTCAGTGTTACATAGTATTGCCTAAGGTAGGTAGTAGTCATTCGCAAGAGCAACCCATCCTTAATAAAAATAATAAAATAATAATAATAAATAATAATATTAATAAAATAATAATAATAATAATAATTATAATTATAATAATAATAATAATAATAATTATAATAATAATAATAATAATAATACTTTCAGAAAATATAAAAAGTTAACTTACTTGGTATCAACCTCTGAACACTGATAACCCATACACAGTGAATAATTCATTAATAACTGAACAACAATCACTAGGTACTGTGTACAAATAACTGAGTACTGTACAACTCTCTATACATACTAGGTATTCAATAATTTACTTATTCATTAAAATGACATATTTAAATAATATTTACTCTTTGAACACCGATATTGAATCAACTCAACTCATTTAAAAATAAAATTTTCTCTCAATCATTTCCCTTTAAAATACTTAGTTATTCACACACTCACAATATGTTATCAATAACTAGTTACCGAACAAATCAATATCAAAAACTAATTACTGAACCAACAAATATTAATGATAGGTTACTGACCAACTAATTTTGAAATAAATCACATAAAGGGTTGAACAAAAGAAATACAAGTTGAAACTTTATTAACTTTTTCACTATTTTATCGATCATTGATGTGTCCAAATTGGTAAAATTTTTGGTTGCTTAGTTACCTTGTCGTTATCAGGCGATAATTAATCAAATTCATTGAAACCAAATCCATTGTTATATTTACTTGGTATCAACTTCTGAACACTGATAACCCATACACAGTGAATAATTCATTAATAACTGAACAACAATCACTAGGTACTGTGTACAAATAACTGAGTACTGTACAACTCTCTATACATACTAGGTATTCAATAATTTACTTATTCATTAAAATGACATATTTAAATAATATTTACTCTTTGAACACCGATATTCAACCAACTTAACTCATTTAAAAATAAAATTTTCTCTCAATCATTTCCCTTTAAAATACTTGGTTATTCACACACTCACAATATGTTATCAATAACTAGTTACCGAACAAATCAATATCAAAAACTAATTACTGAACCAACAAATATTAATGATAGGTTACTGACCAACTAATTTTGAAATAAATCACATAAAGGGTTGAACAAAAGAAATACAAGTTGAAACTTTATTAACTTTTTCACTATTTTATCGATCATTGATGTGTCCAAATTGGTAAAATTTTTGGTTGCTTAGTTACCTTGTCGTTATCAGGCGATAATTAATCAAATTCATTGAAACCAAATCCATTGTTATATTTACTTGGTATCAACTTCTGAACACTGATAACCCATACACAGTGAATAATTCATTAATAACTGAACAACAATCACTAGGTACTGTGTACAAATAACTGAGTACTGTACAACTCTCTATACATACTAGGTATTCAATAATTTACTTATTCCTTAAAATGACATATTTAAATAATATTTACTCTTTGAACACCGATATTCAACCAACTTAACTCATTTAAAAATAAAATTTTCTCTCAATCATTTCCCTTTAAAATACTTGGTTATTCACACACTCACAATATGTTATCAATAACTAGTTACCGAACAAATCAATATCAAAAACTAATTACTGAACCAACAAATATTAATGATAGGTTACTGACCAACTAATTTTGAAATAAATCACATAAAGGGTTGAACAAAAGAAATACAAGTTGAAATTTTATTAACTTCTCGACTCTTTTATCGATCATTGATGTCTCCAAATTGTTTTGTTGTTTAGTTACCTGATTGCTATCAAGAAACTATTAATCATTGAAGCTCAATCAATTGTTGTATTTTCTCTGAATAAAAATTTATTTCTTTACAGTCTTGTATGTGATTTATTGAAATTATTTTGTAAAACTTTGTTAAAAAACTTTGAAATTTTTATACCATTTTTGTAATATTTTTAATTGCGTCCAACAATGAACATTTATTAAAAGTTATTTTCAAAGATGAATGTCAACCTTTTCATTTATTTTTCACATGCCCTAAATAAATTAATTGCTAACAGCTCAAAAAAAAAATTACTTAAATTTATTTTTATAGATTTTCTTTTCACTCACACTGTTGTTGTTTACTGAATGACAAATTAATTAGTAAGTATAAACTTGATTAGAAAATTATTTTTAAATTAATTTCACAAAACATACATTACTTTCACTGTACTTGAAATAAATTTTCATATATTTATTGTAAATTATTAGATTTTTAAGTTTCTAAACATTAAATAAAGTTAATAGATAAAATAATTATCATCTACCACATTATTAAAAATTAAACGGTTATCGACCAACCACTAAATAAGTTGAATTTCTAACAAAGCTTAAAAAACCACATGGAACAGGTACTTGTGTACTGATAGATACCGATAAAATCTACTAAAAATTCAAATATGTATGTTTAATTTTTGTAAAATATTTGATTTTGTAAAAATAAGACTTATCCTTAAATTATGATTAGCATTTGAATAGAATTTGATTAAATTTAAATATTTTAAGATGTTAAATAAAACTGAATTATTTGTAAATAATGTTAGTACTTTGAAATTTTAAAATAAGACCTTCGGCAAATTGGTAAGAAAATAGTTGTTATTGAGTAATACATATTAAAATTACCAAAGTTTTATAATTTTTGTCAAGTTTTGATAGATCTTTAATAAAATTTGTTAGTACTTTGAATAAAAATTTAAAAAAAGTTTCAACATACTAGCAAATTGTAAAGAAAATAGTACTTATCAATTAAAAAGTTAAATAAACTAAGTTGTAAAATAATTGAAAAAATTTGTTAGATCATTTTTTAAAATTTTATTCAAGGTACTTGTTGAATAAAAATTAGTGTATGTTATCGACTTCTTATAGTATTTAATCGTACAATTTCTCTTCATTCCTGGAAATAATCGTAAATATTTAAATTATTCAGAAAATTGTCAATAACAACATATGTAATGAGTAATTAAAAGTTTTTAAATACTAGTTAATTTAGTTTTTAATTAAATTAAATTACAAATTTATAATAAAATCAAATAAATACTTAATTGTATACAAATAGTTACATGAATCAAACTATTTCTTAGAACCGAACACGTATCGTATATTTTATTCAGATTCCAATAATATCATTAAAATTAACCAAAATCTTATTGATATATTTTGATAACCCTTAAACCAATGAAAATGTATCGATTTCACTAAGTATCCATCCTTTAACATATATATTTAAACGAATAAATCCCCATAAAAATATCATAAATTCCCCTCTTATCTTATCGTTTCCCCTTAAAATATTATAAAATTTACTGTCAACCCATCATTTCCCTTTAAAATATCAACAAGCCTGTTCTTAATCGATCATTTCCTATTAAAAAATCATAAATTCTCTTCCTAGCCAATTGTTTTCCCCTAAAATAAAATGTACTCTTAACCAATCATTTCTCTTTAAATGACATTAATCCCAGTTATATTCATTATTTTGATAAAAAATCACCGACATCGATATTCAACCGAATAAATCTCTTGAAATCACCTTAAAATAAAATTCCTCTCTTGACAAATCAAATCCCCTTAAAAATATTATAAATTCACCTCTCAACCAATCATTTCTCTTTAAATTACAATAATCCCCGCTATATTCATTATTTTCATAAAAATCACCAACATATCGATATTCAACAGAATAAATTTCTTGAAATCCATCTCGTGACCAATTATTTCCCCTTAAAAGATCATAAATTCTCTTCTTAAACAATCATTTCTCTTTTAAATGACAATATTTCCACTCTCTCAAAAGATTTACACAGATATTGATATCTATCTGAACAAAGCCTTTTAAAAATATTATAAATTCCTCCTCTATATTCTCCATTTATAAAATATTTATTCTTTGAACACAGATATTCAACCAACTCAACTCCCTTAAAAATGACAACAAACTTGTTCTTAATAGATTATTTCCCCTTAAAATATCACAAAATTTCCCCTTAACCAATCATTTCCCTTGAAATCACATTTTCATTCACTGCACCAACAATACACATATTTTTGGTATTAACCTACAAGGTAAAATTTCTTTAGAAATCTATATTTAACCGAATAAGATCTTTAAAAATTCATCATTTGGATCATATTTACTATATGTATTCAACCAATCAAATTCCTTAAAATAAAAATCTGAATTTTACCAATAAAAATAAATTTTCTTTAAAGAATTACAAAATTGTTATCGATACCCAACATTTTCCGTCGAAAATCACCACAATTTGATTCTGGTAACAAATTCAATCAAATAAAAAATTCATCAAAAATGACTAAAATCGAATAAAGTCTGTTTCCCACATAAATTTAATTTCACTAAATTAATGTAAAATCATAAAATATATATCATGTTGCTCAAATAATTAAAATTAATCAGTAAATCAAGTATAAATTCAATAAAAATTACCAGTCAACCCATAGATATAATTCAACGATTTTCATATGTATATTGTTAACCACACTGAGCATCCTCTTAAAAATCTCTACAATATACTACTTTTGTGATAGATATCCACGAAATCAATAAATGGAAAAATGATAATAATTAATTGACCATCCTTTTTTTTACTGTAAAATCAATTAAAATTTTCGGTTTCACTAAAATATTTTTAAAAATCAACTGATTTAATCAACTTTTTAAATATATCGTAAAATTATAATTTAAATATCATTTACTATTCAAAATCTATCAGTCAAATTGGAATCTGATTGGTAAATAATTATCATAAATATATGTTTCATAAACATTGTGTTCCTAAAATAAACTTTTATTTAAAATAATCCTAAAATCAAGTAAAGTTTATTAAATTATCAAGAAATTAAGTGCTTCTAAAATTATAGATTTACCCTCATTTCTTCAATATTTTCAACAAAAACATAATAGTCCCCAAATCCATTAACATTCAAATGAAAACCATAAAATTCACATAGATGATTAAAATTTACTAAAATAAATACCTCGTAAAACTAGATATCACTTAAATTATCATAAAATTTCCCTAAAATCTCTAATTGATTTACATAGCCTAAAAATATTTTATTTTTGTCGATTACAACCTAATCTATTTAAGTGTGTAATTAAATTTATTAAAAGTTAATTAAATTTTCATTGAAAATTACAAGTCAATAACAAATCAACAAATGGAATTTTAATTAGTAGAGATTATATTCTATAAAGAAAATTTCCAGTGAAGAAGTAATATTGGTGGGAGAGTACATTAAGTGACTAAAATCGTTGAAATTACTGGAAAAAGTGCGATAGCTAAAGATATCTACTAAATAGATGAAATATCAATTGATATATTAAAACCTTACAAGGGTAATATACTTTGAATGGAGAAAATATACATCGAAGAGGAAAATATTCATTGAAGAGAAAAATATTCGTTGAAGAGAAAAAACATTCATTGAATAAGGAAATTATTCATTGGAGAGAAAAAATATTTTTTGAAGAGGGAAAAAAATCATTAAAGTGAGAAAATATGAATTGAAGCTAAAAAATATTCAGTGAATCGAAAATTGCTTATAATAAATTAGATTGTAAATTTCTCAATGATGAGATGAAATATCAATTAAATATTGGGAAATACTTTAAATGGAGTCTGTATTATTCACTGCTCAACAAATATACTTAAAAGATGAAAATATTCACTGAAAATGAATTGTACTTTAAGAGTGGATGAATTAAAAATTCAATTAAAAATTATTAACAATTGAGTAGATTTAGTCGGTTAATTATATTTAAATAGGGATATATATTGTTGATGGGTGCGCGGATGAATAGTTATTAAAAAAAACGCGCGCGCGTATATTAATCCAACGAATATTCATCAAATTCGGCGAATATTCAAATCCAACGAATATTCAACAAATCCGGCGAATATATTCAAATCCGGTGTATAAATATATGAAAATTTATTTCAAGTACAGTGAAAGTAATGTATGTTTTGTGAAATTAATTTAAAAATAATTTTCTAATCAAGTTTATACTTACTAATTAATTTGTCATTCAGTAAACAACAACAGTGTGAGTGAAAAGAAAATCTATAAAAATAAATTTAAGTAATTTTTTTTTTGAGCTGTTAGCAATTAATTTATTTAGGGCATGTGAAAAATAAATGAAAAGGTTGACATTCATCTTTGAAAATAACTTTTAATAAATGTTCATTGTTGGACGCAATTAAAAATATTACAAAAATGGTATAAAAATTTCAAAGTTTTTTAACAAAGTTTTACAAAATAATTTCAATAAATCACATACAAGACTGTAAAGAAATAAATTTTTATTCAGAGAAAATACAACAATTGATTGAGCTTCAATGATTAATAGTTTCTTGATAGCAATCAGGTAACTAAACAACAAAACAATTTGGAGACATCAATGATCGATAAAAGAGTCGAGAAGTTAATAAAATTTCAACTTGTATTTCTTTTGTTCAACCCTTTATGTGATTTTTTTCAAAATTAGTTGGTCAGTAACCTATCATTAATATTTGTTGGTTCAGTAATTAGTTTTTGATATTGATTTGTTCGGTAACTAGTTATTGATAACATATTGTGAGTGTGTGAATAATCAAGTATTTTAAAGGGAAATGATTGAGAGAAAATTTTATTTTTAAATGAGTTAAGTTGGTTGAATATCGGTGTTCAAAGAGTAAATATTATTTAAATATGTCATTTTAATGAATAAGTAAATTATTGAATACCTAGTATGTATAGAGAGTTGTACAGTACTCAGTTATTTGTACACAGTACCTAGTGATTGTTGTTCAGTTATTAATGAATTATTCACTGTGTATGGGTTATCAGTGTTCAGAAGTTGATACCAAGTAAATATAACAATGGATTTGGTTTCAATGAATTTGATTAATTATCGCCTGATAACGACAAGGTAACTAAGCAACCAAAAATTTTACCAATTTGGACACATCAATGATCGATAAAATAGTGAAAAAGTTAATAAAGTTTCAACTTGTATTTCTTTTGTTCAACCCTTTATGTGATTTATTTCAAAATTAGTTGGTCAGTAACCTATCATTAATATTTGTTGGTTCAGTAATTAGTTTTTGATATTGATTTGTTCGGTAACTAGTTATTGATAACATATTGTGAGTGTGTGAATAACTAAGTATTTTAAAGGGAAATGATTGAGAGAAAATTTTATTTTTAAATGAGTTGAGTTGATTCAATATCGGTGTTCAAAGAGTAAATATTATTTAAATATGTCATTTTAATGAATAAGTAAATTATTGAATACCTAGTATGTATAGAGAGTTGTACAGTACTCAGTTATTTGTACACAGTACCTAGTGATTGTTGTTCAGTTATTAATGAATTATTCACTGTGTATGGGTTATCAGTGTTCAGAGGTTGATGCCAAGTAAGTTAACTTTTTATATTTTCTGAAAGTATTATTATTATTATTATAATTATAATTATAATTATTATTATTATTATTATTATAATTATAATTATTATTATTATTATTATTTTATTAATATTATTATTTATTATTATTATTTTATTATTTTTTTTATTAAGGATGGGTTGCTGCAGAGTGGAGGAGATGGGTTGCTCTTGCGAATGACTACTACCTACCTTAGGCAATACTATGTAACACTGAAACTCAAAAATTTAATTTAATAAAATTCTTTGAAAAAAGTTTTTGAAAAATTTCTTTGAAAATTTGATCGTTATCAACATGTATAAAAAAGTAATAGTAAAAATTATACTAAAAATTTGATTGTAAGATTACATTAAAAATTTTTTCAATTAAAAACATGTGTAAAAATTTCATTGTAAAATTATCCTAAAAATTTCATCTTTAAAAATTATATATAAAAAATTCATCGATAAAATTATACTAAAAATTCTATTTAAAAATCATGTATAAAAAATTTCATTTTAAAATTATCCTAAAAATTTCATCTTTAAAAATCATGTATAAAAAATTCCATTGTAAAATTATGTTAAAAATTTTATCATTTAAAAATATGTATAAAAATTGATCGATAAAACTATACTAAAAATCTTATTTAATAAATTTTATCATGCAATATTGTCGACTCTTTAACTTTAAAAATTCTTACCTTATGTAATTTGCCTACTATAACTGCTTTTAAAATTTTCAGCTTTAAAAATTACCCTTATGTAACTTAACTGTTGACTCTATTTAATTTAAAAAAAATTCTTACCTAACTTACCACACTTTACTCTAGGCACCTTAAATTACTTTAAGTACCTTAATTTACTTAAATTTATTCTAACGTACTTTAAATTACTCTGATGTACCATAATTTACTTTATGAACCATAATTTACTTAAATGTACCCTAATGTACTTAAATTGACTTTCGACCCTTTAATTTACCTTAATGTACTCTAATGTACTTTAATTTATCTGAATTTACTTTAATATACTCTAATGTATCTTAATTTACTTTAGACCCTTTAATTTACCTTAATTTACTTTAATATACTCTAATGTATTCTAATGTACTTTAATTTACTTTAGGTATTTTAAATTATTTTTATCTAGAGCCTAAATTTGCCTATGAAAATTGTGTGAACAAATATTTCAAGTGTTTTTTTTAACAAGCCTATAAAATAACCCTGTCAATTTTTTTTATCAGTAGGCGTTTCAAGCCATTTTTATTTTATGTCAATATTTACCTATAGAAAGTATTGAGACCAAATATTGCATTAGTTTTTATTACGAATTAAAAACATCCCTGACTATATCACATCTTAGGTGATTTGAGCTAATTTTAATTTTATGCTTTTTTTATCGTTAGGCAATTCAAGCCAATTTATTTTAGTCTTTTTCAAAAATACCCCCTGACTATAGTGTGATTAAAAAAAAAAAATTTTGTGAATGAAAATACCCTCTCTGACCATTTTAGGCGATTTGAGCCAATTTTAATTTTATGCTTTTTTATCGTTAGGCAATTCAATCCAATTTATTTTAGTCTTTTTCAAAAATACCCCCTGACTATAGTGTGATTAAAAAAAAATTTATTCAAAAAAAAAATATTTCAATTTTATTTCAAAAATTCGCCAAAATTTGAATTTAAAAAAATGTTCCAAAAATTTGAATTCAAAAAAAAATCGCGCCAAAAACTCGAAAAAAATTTCGAAAAAAAATACACACAAAAATTAATTAAAATACACACAAAATTAATTAAGTTGATTACATCATTATGTAATCAAGATAATCTGAAATTTAATCCGCTATTACATACCCCCCCCCCCCCTCCCCCTATGTTTTTTTTAGGTTCCAGTGTGCTCCTAACTACCTACTAATAATAATAATAATAATAATAATAATAATAATAATAATAATAATATACTTACATTGACAGCGAGCATCTAAAATGTTAACATTATTAAACTATAAATTAAAAAATATTCTTTAATCCAATTTTAAAAAAATGTTCATAACAATTTCAATAACCACTGAAAAATAGTGAATTATAGTCAAACAAAATTTTATATTTTAAAAATGATTCTTTAAATACATAGAGTTTCAAATTATCATAATTTTATTAAAAGAATATTCTGATGTGATTTTCTTGCAATTTCTTGTCATTTCCAGATTTCAAAATAGGAGCGGTCAAGTGAGGCCCAATGTGAAAGAACAGTGGACAAAAGTGAACGGTCTGATAAAAAGGATTATGATCTGTGTTTGGTAAATTCTTTTTGGTATTATTAATATTGAACTAGTTTCTGAAGAGTCAAATCAAAATTTCTAGATCTATCATAAAGAATCATTATGAAAACTCGTAATTCTGCTTCAGTGAATCAAATGCAGGGATTTTCGGAATATGATGTTGCCTGGCATTAAACATCAAAAAGAAAAACAATTAATTACAGAACTCTTATTTCAACTAATATTTCTGATCTTGGTCCTTCAGGATTTTATTCATTTTAAATTATTGGTCATCTTTCTACTTAGCAATCAGAGAGATAAGGATTTCTTGATAGCAAAATGAATTAAAGATTCAACAGTTAAATAATAAGATAAGTGTTAGCTGCATTTGTTTACAATTTAAATAATTGTAAACAAATAATAAACAATGATGTGAAGATATATTTGCCTCCAATAATAAATATGAGAATTAAAGTTGTCACAATGTTGTATAAAGTGTATTATTAACTTGCAATGGAATGATATGCTATGTATATATATATATATATAAATTAATGCTTTTCGAAAAATTCTAACATAAATTCACAATGACATAGATTTTGTAAATTATAATAACTTGCTCTTAAGCAAAAATTATATTTTCATTATAATTTTTGACAATAAATGATTATCGAAGAATTTTTGACGAAATTGGAAATATTTTTTACTTTGCGTTAGATTGAAATTCGTGTTTTCTAATTTATAAAAACATATTTTACATTTGTGATAAGCATATTTAAATTTTATTAAAAATTTAATTGCCACACGAGAAGAAATCTCAATTTAAACAAAAATTAGCAAAATATTATATTTCAATTGAAAAAAATTATTTTTTCAAAATTATTGATATAAATTTAATAAAATTTACTTTCAAAAGCTGGATTTCGTGCAGGAGGTCCTTACAGAATATAATTAATATTATTGTTGATAAAAAATTGTAATAAATAAAATAATTATATTATTATTATTAATATTATAAATATTATAATTTTTTTTTTTATTATCATTATTATTATTATTATTGTTATTTATTTAATTATTATTATGATTATTATTGTTGTTGTTGTTATTATTATTATTATTATTACTATTATTATTATTATTATTATTATTATTATATTACTATTATTATAATAAATAATAAACGCTTACCATCAAATCCAGGAATGTACTGATCTGTATGATACGTTATAATGTCAATAACATTATTTGGAATTTTGCAAAATATAAAATATTATAAAAAATAAACTTTAATTGTTTTACGACTCAATGAGTAAATTTAAACAATTTATAAAATAAAGAAATTTGATATACTGCCCAAACATTTTAAACTAAATCTAAATAAATAATAAATTAAAAAATTTATTTAAATTCAGTTTTGATTGGAAGTTAAATGTTTTATATCAAGTATTTAATTCCATATAAAAAATAATTAAAGTAACTTAAAAAGTTATGAAAGTTTTGTTTTATAAAAGCAAAAGTAAAATCGACTAGAAACAATTTTGTGATATAATATAGTTTTAAAAAAGTATTTGTTTTCCTATTTTTAGATTTAAAGCTGTAATAAAGTAGAAAACAACATTAGAGAAATTGAATGAGAAGCTATTGTGACTAGCAATATTAATTATTAATTAATAATTTAAGTTTTATTGAAACAATATCTAATTAATAGCAGATGTAATTGACATTATTAGCATAATGTAAAAAGAAAATTTACAAAATACAAAATCCATATTTAATTTAACTTTCTTCACCACAAATAATTTAATATAATATTTCAAGTATTATATATATATATATATATATATATATATATTCACTATGGAACAAAATAAATGTAATTTTTTTATTTTTTATTAACTAATAGTCTGTAGCACCTCCTTTGTTTTGAATAACCTCAGATAAACCTTCATATATTGAATCTACAAATTTTTATATAAATTCCTGCGGTATATTTTCCCCATATTTGTTTAATTTTTATGGATGCCTCATTTAAATTACTAGCTGGAGCTTCACCATATTTTTTTAAACAAATTCCCAGCAATGTTCAATTTTGTTTATAACTGTGCCGGCCATTACATATTTTTAATTCGGTTTTCTTCAAAATAATTTGATGCAATCTTACTTGTATGTTTCGGCTCGTTGTCTTATTGAAAAACAAAATCACTAACGTTCAATTTCTCCACAGAAGGTAAAAGATTTTCTTGTAAAATTTTAATATATTTAAATGAATCCATTTTTCTATCAATTTTTCATAAATATCACACTCCATTTTCACCTATACAGCCCCAAACCATAATACTTCCCCCATTGTGTTTAACAGTTTTTCTAGTTCATTTGTTTTTCAATCTTTCTCCAGCCCTACGCCATACATAAGTAATCCCATCACTATTAAACAAGTTTATTGTTGATTCATCAGACCAGATAATCTTTCTCCAATAGCTTTTAGGCATCACAATAAGTTTTTTGGCAAATTCTAATCTAGTTATTTTATTCTTTTTAAATATAAAAGGTTCTTTTTTAGGTCTCATAGCCTTAAACCCTACAAACTTAGCGGATGCTTTGATTGCTTTTGATTAAATAACTTTTTGAGTTTTTTCTCTACTTTTTTGCAAGTTTAGGTCCGGATGAAAATCTATCTACAACAATTTTCTTTTTAATTCAACTAATTCTTTATCAGAAAAAGACTTTTTCCTACCAGAATTAATCCTTTTTGATTTAAGTACTTGTTCAGTATATGTTTTCAATACACAACTTATACATCTAAGTGTTACCTGTAGTGATTCAGCCATTTTCTTTTGTTTCATTCCTTCTTTATTCCATCTAAAAATTGAATCTTTTTCGTTATCAGAAAGTGACTTTCTAGCCGTCATAACCCTTAGTTGATAATTTTAAATATATATAAATTCTTTTCAAAAATGCCGGGATCATATTTTACTATAAATTAAAAAATTACATTTTTTTTGTCCATCCCAGCTTTTAGAATATTAAAAAATGTTCCCAACACTGTAAGTTATTTAAGTTATTTAAAGTTTATTTAATTTAATAATTTTATAAAACTATACTAGGAATGTAATTTTAAAATAAATTAAAGTTCTCGCCCATTTTCTTTGTACTTAGGGTATTTTTTTAAAAACTTACATTTATTTTGTCTCATTGCCAATTTTGTGTGATTTTTTTTCAATTCAATGAATGAAAAACTGTCAATGATTGAATTAGCGGTGTTTAATTTAAATAGCGAAGTTTGTTTTTAAGATTGTTTTTTTGCATTATAGAATCGTGTTTATTGATAGATTTCAAATCTTACTTAGATGGTATTCAGATCTTGGTTATGAATATTTATGTCATGGGTGTAATGCCACATACATTGTAATGACTGCCCGTCATCTACATTCTCAAGTTCTTCATAACGATTGACTGAAAGAATTAATTAATATCAGTGAATACAATTGTTGTTTGAATTTTGTGTTTATAAGTGGATTTGAAGTACTACTTAGATTTTGTTCGGATCTTGGTTTTCAATTTATATGTCATGGGTGTAATACCACATACATTGGAATGACTGCCTGTCATTTCTGCTCTCAAGTTTTCGATCACAGTCGACTGATGGAATTAATTGATATTTGTAAGCGCGATTTTTTGATACAGGATGAAACTAAATGTAAAATAGGTTTAGCAAAAATTTTAAATATTTTGCTGAAAATGTTATTTAAATTTTATTAAAGTAAAGTTTTGTAAAATTTAAAAAATTAATTTTTTTAACACTTTGAAAAATTTGTGATTTAAAAAAAGCCAAATTTTTTATTTTTGATAACATGTTTTGAGAAGTTAAAAGCACAAATTTGTTTAAATAACAATAGTTTATTCTAAATAGTTTAAAATTCAAGACTAACTGACGAAGACTGTCATTCAGTCGAAATATGTTGTAGCTGAATAAATATTTTGGATTGGTGTTCTCTTTAATTTAGTTCATTGCCAATTTTGTGTGATTTTATTTTATTTATATATACCGAGTGTTTCAAAAGGTAAAAGACGATTTTATTTATTTATAAATATTTTTAAAACAATAGAAATGTTAGATTTTTTTTTATTATTTAAGATAACAGATATTTAAATATTATTTAAAACAGAAATTACAATGAATACTTAAAGTGTTCACCATCTATATCAATGGAAAGTTTGTACCTTTTTAATACAGCGTCACATGCGTTCTGGATATCTTTTAATGTAATTTGAGTAAATGAACGAATTATTATTTTGTGTAGATCTTCCAAATTGTCATAATGACCACCCTAGACAATATTCTTAAGAATGGCAGCTTAAGAATGGAGGTTTACCGTTTATTTTCATCCATTCCCTCGTTACCAAAATTAAATATTTTAGGCTAAAATATTTCAGCTTATAATAGCTTTTAAGTCAAAACACAGTCGTAAATTGAAAATAGAGCCATTTCTTATAAAATAAAATTAGTGATACTGATGCAATAATATAAACTAAAATATTTATATTATTTGAAATGATTTGCAAAATATTCTAATTCTTTATCGTCTATTACCGTTTGAAACAATCGGTATATATATATATATATATATATATATATATATATATATATATATATATTTTGACCGTGTTTATTAAATGAAATATTTCGATCTAAAATTTAAGACATCTTTTCTTTTTCTGCTTTCTCTCTAATTACATCATTTTTTCCAATTTCTTGGTCCTCACTTGATGTTTCAAAATATGTTTTGGTATTTTTTGAAACATGTCGGATAAGAAACAAGAAATTGGAAAAAAATATTCAATTATAAATGAAGAGATAGAGAGAAAATGAATAGTAAATTTTGTATTGAAGTATACACTGCGAATATAACTTAACTATTTATTTATTTAAATTAAACAACTTAATAAAATTGAAGTCTATACTAACAATTTTATGTTTAAAATATTAACAAAAATTCCACAGTATTTTTCTTTAGTCCGAAAAAAAAATTATCAAAATGTTATTATTAAAATTTTAAAATGTTATATCATTGTTGAAAGATTTCAAACAAACCCGTGCATCCGGTACAAGCTGGGGGAAACTGGCTTAAAGGATTTCCTAAAAGTTTAATTCAATAAAAATTATAAAAATTATCCAATTACTTTGCTTATCAGGATCTTAAATTAACAAATTGTAAAAATATTTTAATAAAAATCAAGAATCAAATCAAAAAAATAACATTTTTACATGGTCGAACAACTATAGTAGATGGAGCTGAAATAATAATTATTGCATTAAATTATATTTAATAATTTTTAGTCGGTGGCTTTCAACCTTTTGAGGACAATTTTTATGGTTAAGTGTTAAAATATAATAAAACGCTAAATGGATAACGTTAAGAGAAATCACGTTTTGTTTATATTAATATTAATATTCGTTAACAAGACCAAACACTATCAAGTTTTATTTCCAACAAAAAATTTCGCTAAAAATAGCTAACAATATAGTTTGATTCAATTCAAGCCATTTGCCCAATTTCAATAATCAACAACATAATTTGATTCTATGAATAAGTAATCTGAAAGAAGACCACTTGAAACTATATTTTACAGTATTCAAACGCTTGTTAAAATTCATTTTCATATCACAAATTTATTAAAGTTCACTTTCCTTTTTCAAATTGTTACTGATTATTATAATATTTGCTAAATTTCACGTGGAATTATTTAGGAGATTGGATAAGTAGTCTATCATCATTTCAATTGACAGGGAGAACTTTTCATGTTAAATGTTACCACTATATTTATCAGTTGAAAGAACGAGAAGGTATTCTTTTGTTTGCAGATACCGAAAAACCCGTAAAAACATATATCACTTGTGATAATTGCAACACTTGAGAATGTGCATTTAAATGTTTTAGAGATTTTCATACAAATATAAAGTTATGTAATTTTAAAGTAAGCTCTCGCAAACAAATACATAATGTAATGGTGTATTGGAATTTGGAGGCTGTCAGATTAAAACATCATCAACCTACGTGAGCCACGGGTTTGGTGCCGGTAGTTGCAAGTTTAGCACAACACCGATGTATACTACTTTTTTACTTCTTCAGACATAAATTAATTCTAAGACTTCAAAAAAATGTTTTGATTGTTAGTACATAATTTAGGTTATAAATAACCTACTTTTCAGAAAATGTTGTATTTCATACTTATATCTTCGTGAATTTTCTATGTAGGTTCTGAAGAGGTTAAAGAATAAAAATACTGGAATCAGGTGTAATAAACAAGCCAAACTCCAATAAATAACAATGTTCCTCAAAAGATTAATTAAACAAACTAAATAAAAAAATTTAATTTAAAATTTACATATAGGTTCGATATCTAAAATATTAGTGTAAATTTTTGTTGTAAATTAAAAATAATTTACTCCTGTTCAAATAATTTATTGGAGCTTTGTCTAATTGTTTTAAAAAAATAATTAAATTATTTTAAAATTAATTTTATAATAACCATTTGTAAAGAGCTTTCCAATAAATGCTGTAACATATAAAAATAAATAATTTTTACAAAAACATTCTTATTATAAATTATTATTTTTTAAAAATTTAATTAACTAAATCTTTAAACGCAAAAAATATGTAATATATTCAGGTAGAAAAATATTTAAGATTTAGTCAAATATAATCTTTTTTAATTTAACATTTCACTGTAGAATTTATTAATTTATTTTTATAATTTTCTGCTTATGTGAATCAAATAAAATACATTTTTACAAACAGATATTGTTAATACAATTAATATTTCATAGAATATTTCTATAATCAAAGAAAAATTAAAAAGAGTAAATAAACATATCAGTAAATTTTGAAATTAAAATAAATAATAATAACTTTAAATACTCTATATTATATAAAATATAAAATAATTTATTATTTTCTCTTTTCATTTTCTTTTTAAAAATAATAAGTAATTGAATATATAAAACTCACGTTTCGGAGGATTTACTTAATGTAAATTTAAAATGGTTGAAAATAATTGATATTACCATTTTTATTATATTGATCAAACCGAGCTTCTGAAAAAAATGAACATTAATAAAGAAATATACAAAATTTGTAATATATATAAACATTTTTAAATTTTGCAAAATAAATAAAAATAAAATAAATAATTTTTCATTTATTAATCACAATTTTCTTGTAAATTATTCCCACGAAATAGATTGTAAATAAATTCTTAATTCTAACTTTAATAATAACTAATTAATTTTCTCATTAATTATTTAACATTTTCTGCTTTTGTATACAGTACCCATTGATTGTTCAGTTATTAATCAATGAATTGTTCAGTGTGCATGAGTTATCAGTATTCAGAAGTTGATACCAAGTAAACATAACAATGGATTTAGTTTCAATGAATTCGATTAATTGTCGATTGATAACAACTGGGTAACTAAGCAACCAAATAATTTACCAATTTTGAGACATCAATGATCGATAAGAGTGAATAATATTTTTATTAATAAAATTTGAATTTCAACTTGTATTTCTTTTGTTCAACCTTTTATGTGATTTATTTCAAAATTTGTTGGTCAGTAACCTATCATTAATATTTATTAGTTCAGTAACTATTTTTCGGTAACTTATTGGGTTAATAGTCAATAACCAAGTATTTCAAGGGAAAATTATCGATAAGGAACAAGTTTATTGACATTTTTAAGGGGTTGAGTCTGTTGAATATTGTTATTTAAAGGATAAATACTATCTAAATAAATAATTTTCTGAAAAATAACATTTAATAGAAGAATAATTGTTCAACATTGGATAAATTTAAAAAAAATAGTTGAAAAGTGTTTGACAAAACGTATTGACTTTTACAAAATAATTTCAATGATTTCAATAAAATACAATAATGAAATACAAAATTTTATTCAAAACAGATAATTTTTCTTGCTAACTACCCAGTAACTAAACAACCAAGTGATTTACTGATATAGAGGCATTAATGATGTGAAAGAGAGTGAAGAAGATTTTATTAATAAATTTGTATTTTTACTTGTATTTATTGTTATTGTTTAACTTTTATTTAAAGTTTTGTTGGTAAGTAACCAAATATTTATTTTTTCAGTAACTAGTTATCGGTTGCCTAATATGTATACAAGTAAACGGAATGAAGTTCCGAACCGGAAAACCTCAACATGTAGTGAATAGAAGCGGAAAATATCCAATCTTATTCTTCAAGAGTGGAAAATGCAGAGTAATGGGTTGCAAGAGACAATTACAGGATTTACAAATTCAATCATTATCTTTGAACATTGACATTAAAATACATTAAAATATACATAAAAATTTAAAATCAATAGATAAAAATTTTAAATCATTTCAAAAAATTTAAAGTGCCAAAATAAATTCAAAAAAAAATCCACCAAAATAAATTCAATATGTTTCAAAAAAAAGGTGCGCACACAAAAATTAATTATCTTGATTGGGTAATTATGTAATCAAGATAATCATAGATTAATTACGTAATTAATCCGGGGAGGGGTATGCTGCAGAAAGTTACTAACTAGCGACTGATGTATTTTATAAGTAATACAACAAATGTAAAATAAAAATCTGTAATATTTATCAGATGTCTATTATTATTTTTATAATACTTTAACTTTTTATTATTATTATTTGCTAATTTAATATTAAAATTCTGACAATTTTATTAATATTATCATTCGCAAATTTAGTATTATAATTCTCACAATATTATGATATTTATTAATATGATTGTTTTTTTATTTTTTTTCTCACAAATTTAATAATATTATTTTTCTCAGAATTTTGTCATTTTGTTTCTTCACAAAACTTAATAAATTACAAAAGTCATTATCACTCAATACTTTGAAAGAAAACATTTATTGATCCACGAGTCCATCAATTTCTTCTTACTTATCTTCATGGCTCATTGATTGTCACATGGGTTTAGTTTGTATTAGTCATAACTCGTTTTAATTTCTGGTTTCAGAATATTTCTGTTGTCTAGATCTCATTTGTTGCACGTAAAAATATATGAAAACTGAGAAAAAGTTTTAATTTTTAACGACAAAGATGGGGGAGGAGGTATTATTACACAGAGTTGCATTTAAGACACAAGGTTGTTTTGAAGTACAAAGGTTCATACAAAATCATCATGTTTCTTTTCCTTATCGAGTCTAATTTTATTCCTAATAAAGAGTGGAAGAAGAATCGATCAGCTGAAGAAGTGGAGAAAATCTTAAGACATGAAAGTTAAGATATTTAAATTCTTGGACTTTTAGCTCGACTCAAATCATATACAGATGTATATAAAAAATTTCTTTGAGATCCATCCTTAGGGAGCAATATTATAAAATGAATATTATCCATAGCGTCGATAAAGTTAATTCATTTTGCCAACCAGAATTAATTTTTCTAAATTAAAAGCATGATTCAAATTTATCATTAGACTATTCAGTTGATGTATTTGTAAACTATTAAAAGTCCAGTATTTACAAACATAGAAAAGATATATAGTTTTAGTTTATAGTTTTTAGTTTTTTTATTTTAAAAGCAATTTCTTGATAATTTTAATAGATTTGACTTGCAATTATTTCGAATAAAAGTTAATTTTTATATCAAGTCGATAATTAGGGTTCTTACGTTAATTTAGAATGATATTTAATTTTATGTTGAAGATATATAATTTCATGTATTATCTGGTAATGTATCAAATGCCTATGAACCATAGATTTTTATGAAAATTATGATTAAATGATAGATTTTAGCTAGTTTGGTGATCAAGTTAATTTTATGTTTTATTTAATAATTGAAATTTCTTTAGCAAAGATTGTATTTGTTGAAAATATATAAAACATTTTAAGAGATTTATTGAGTGATCAGTTATTAAATGGAAATTATGACCATTTATTTGCATATCTCGGGAGACATTATTGAGATTAAGTTTAAATTGAATCGAATGATTATATCACACTTTATTAAACCTTTAGGGTTTCAGTGGAATTTTAAAAAATTGTTTAGGGATAAATTAACTGAAACCTCGAAAGAATTTTAATTGATTGTAATATTTTAAATGTTTGAAATAAAAGGACAATTATTTAAATTAATATTAGACGACATTAATTTTATGGATATCGTTGAGTAAAGTAATATAATTGTTTCATGATTTTACGATATATATATATATATATATATATATATATATAAATCGACTAGTAATAATAAAATAGATTAATTATTAAAAGGTTTCAAATAATTTTGATATTTTCTGAAATGTTCAGGAATATTTTCATGTACTGAACCAAAAACCGACATGATGAAAATATAAACAATAAATACCTTTTTGAACAGAATTTGCAACTGCATAATTAATTTAGTTTAAACATTTGTTATTTTGTTTAAAATCTGTAAAGCTACTTACAGGGGCATCCTTTACCAGCTGAAAAGTAAGTTTAAAAATAATAAAAAAGTAATATTGTAATTATATATTATGTAGTAAAAATCTTTAAGATGATGAAAATATGAAAGCAATAATAAAACTAATAGTTTTATAATATCTAACAAGGGTCACGCAAAATTTTCCTCCAGTATCAACATTGATCAACGTTTAAGTGCTCCATGAGAGCTACTCTAATTTCTTTTCGAATACATTTTTATGTCGTGGAGTTTTTGGAGCTTGTATACAACTTTTCTTTAGGATAATTATAATTATTATATAAACCCAAAAAGCATATAAACACGAATTTAGATTTGTTATTTACCAAATTATTTAACCAAATTAAATTAAATTAACCAAAATTAAAAATTACCGGTAAATTACAAAAATTGACCTTCATAGAGTGAATTAAAATTACAGTTTACAGAATGTTTTAATTTAATTTAATGTAATTTTCACCCAAAATATAAACTAGTTTTTAATTTTGGTTTCTTTTGAAATTTGGGGGAATTTATCCCCCTAACCCCACCCTTTTCGTACGCCCATGCATCCTACATAAGACAGCCCCCTTATTAAAATTAGTCGAAATGAACATAAATAGAATTCATTAAATAATATGAAAATAGAAGATAATTCAGAAAATAATAAATTAACAATTAATTAATTAATCAACAGTAATAAGTTTATACTTGTTGGATTATCTAAAAAAAATAAATTCCGAACATCACTAACAAAAATAACCGTTGTCCGTCAATTTTGTTTGACCTAAAATATATTTCATTTATAATGTCTAATTAACCACAAAAAAAACTAACTAGATTTTAAAACGGATTCTGAAAATAAAATAAAAACAATGAAAATATATTAATACAATTAAAACAATCCACCAAATGTCCCAAGTGTCATGTTGACCGCTTCAAATATTTGCTAGTAAAAAAGGTGAAATCTTTTCAACAATGAGCAAAGAAAAAGTAGAAAAAATCTGAAAATGTTCTTCTTAATTTTAAACACTTTATTCTATTTACCACTCAGACTTTGAATCAATAATTTGTCTTTATATAGAATATTATGTGCATAGAAATAAATTTATTTTCATTCTGACAAAAGATTAAAAATTAATTCTATGCAAATCAAGTTTTCGGGATTTGCTTCATCTATTGTAAATATTAATAAAACTTAATATTATAATACCTAATTATAACACTTTTAAGAGAAAGAAGAAAATTTGTGTTGTATTAATTTAATTTTTGAGTTTTTGTTATAATGAAACTAACTCAACTATTATAAAAATCAAAGATGTTACTGATAAAAAGGGGAAAAACTATGCAATTTCCGCACTTGACTTAATGAACACATTAAAAACAAAAGCAACAAACACCGTATACATTAAGAAATGTAAAAAGTTTGTTTCTGTTTAGTAATATTCTCAATCAATTTAAAATTCTACAACCAATTTAGTACATTTTACAATCAATTAAATAATCTTCGTAATCAATTTAATAATGTTCACAATCAATTTATTAATATTACAAAACAATTTAATATATATAAAACTTTATTCAAGAATGACTTGCCCAATTTCTGCTCTCTGGACATAAATTAGCATTTTCCGATAAAAGGGCCCGCAATGCTCCGATGTTACCTCATTGAACTTTTCGCATATCTTTGAATACCCGTCTTAATTGAGCTCCATTATTAACACAACTTCTTATCACCTTATTTTTCAAAACTGAAAACACATTTTTAATTGGATTAAGAAATGGTGAATAAAGCGGGTGATGTTTATTGGAAAACCTTGATATCTCTTCATCCTCCCCAATCCTCAGTAATGGTGGATCCGAGCATTATCTATAATGAAGATTGGATTGATGATGTTATAGTATCATTTACAGGCGCGATCTCTTTTCCGTAGCTCAATATGGTAGCAGCTTCCAAATCTTGAAAAATTTCATTGTTAGGAATTTGGTCTGCATCATCTTGAGAATGATTCATACTTGGTTTGAATGTATAATTAATTATTAAATTATAAAATTATAAAAATTATAACATAATTAAATCAAGGTATCAGTAATTTTTAAAACATTCCTTAATTGTAAATAATTTATTATTTAAATTAAAATTTATATACAAAAATGATTGCAAATAATTTTAAAATATTGCGAATATTACTTATTTGATTGCTAATATTAGTAAATTGGTTGCGAATGTTACTAAAAGGATCGGAAAACCCTATATCATCCGATAATATTACTTTGAAATATAAAATAAAATTATATTACTATTAAATAAAATTAATTAAATAAAATAACACTTGGAAGAAAGTTCCGAATTTTTTTTTCAAATGGAAAACAACTAATTGATCTATAATGTGAAAGAACGACTCAATCACATCGAGTAAAGATGTTGATAAAAGTTTTATAGTGATTTTATAAATAAATATATTAACTATATTAGTTTGGAAATGCTAATAATAAAAAATAAACAAGTTCTTATCAAGGATAAAAATTATCTTTTAAAAAAGTTATAAACTATTTACAATTTTAATGTCACGAATTTTGGGTCATTTGGTAGAAAATATTTACATTGTCACACAAGTATTCATTTATACCATTGCCTGAAAAATTTAATAGAATATTAAATAATAATTGAATTAAAAATATAAATGAACTAAATCCAATATCTTTCTCTGAAATATAAATTATTATTATTTATTATTTTATTATTATTATTATTATTATTATTATTATTATTATTATTATTATTATTATTATTATTATTATTATTATTATTATTATTATTATTATTATTATTATTATTATTATTATTATTATTATTATTATTATTATTAAATAAAACTGATAATTATATCCTTCGATACTTATACTTCAATAAAATGATAATACCTGTAAGTTTATAAACAATTACATATTTATATATGCGGAATCCAATAAAATTTATTATTAAATTTAATAAGGGTAATGGTGGATTTTATTAACCACAGAATTTGAAAAGGTTGTTCATTTTAGAAAAACGGCAAACTACCACTTTTGAAAGATAAAACATTTTTAATATCGTTACTCCGTGACTTGATTTAGAAAAATCTCAATTATAATTTATTTTTCAACCTGGTTTCATAAGTAATAGCCTGCTTAGTTATAAAGTCTTCCGAAAGTCCAGAAGAATAGTATAACCATGAAAACTGTTTTGTCAATGATATTAGCTTCACAATATAAAGTCGCAAAGGCTTTAGATAGTTTATTAAAATTCTTAACACTGAAATTGAATGTAAGGATAGGTTTAAATTTATTTCTTTTATAGTAAATTTGGATAAGAACGAGAATGCTATTATTATTATTATTATTATTATTATTATGAATATTATTATTATTCTCATTTTCCAATTTAAATAATTTACTGGGATCTGCTGCCTTTACTAAATTAAGAAAATTAATTAAATTTCCGATTCTTGAGTTAAAACTACTCAACTGTTTTCATTTCCTTTTTCAAGCTGTTCTTCTAAAATTTCCATCATTTAATGAGTTTACAAACTTTTTAGGATTACATACTTTCTGCCTTTTTTACTGAAAGTAATAAATAAAGTGTAAAATTTCGTGATATTTTCACATCAATTTAAACAAAAATTTTTGTAGTTTATTAAATTTCTTTAAAGTTTATAAATCGCACATAAACATTTTGATGGTAAATTCAGCAAGACTAAGTCCAAAATTTCAATTTCACTCAAACACACACACACACACACATATATATATATATATATATATATATATATATATAGTCTTTAATTTCCTTGATCGAATTCAAACAACAATCGAAATAATATGTCAAAAGAGATAATGAATTTCAAACAAAATAAACAAATGAAATCATTATTTCATTCTATCAAATAATAAATTTAATCACATTATTAACCTTTTGAATTCTACACAACATCAACATCTGATAATGTATAAAATAATATTTTAAAATTAATTATTTTAATAACTATTTTTTAAATATAAATATCACTAAGTTAAATATAATTATAATGTTTTATTTATTTAATTCTTTCACAGTAACAATTTTTCAAACCGATCGTCATTTTCTTTAATCAAATGGTAAAATTAATTATATTGAAACTTTATTTATGTTACACCAGATTCTGATCACAACAATTATATAATTAATAGAACTTTTTACATAAAACTTATTATGACAATTGGAATTTCACAAATTCATGTAAAAATAATTATCTGAATAATAGTTCATCAACTTCCTGTTCTCACTAAACTTTGTTTGACTAAACTGACAGACTAATAATACAGAAGTGTATGTCTTCAGTTTATAATAATTTTTATTACAAATTTTACTTCCTAATATTTCACTCCATTTCATAATTAATTAAAATATATTTCCTTTCTTTACTTTTGTTTTAGTTTTTTTAAAAATTTAACATTACTTTATAATGTACTATTGGGACAAATGATCTCACTATAAAATACCAACGAAATTATATATCCCAAAAAATCTTTTTTACAGTAACTAAAAATATGAGTGAGACATTTTACAGCCAATTTTCCTTTAATCTATATTTCCAATATAATATCTGGTTAGTAAAATAATTCGATTTAAGAAAATAATAATCACAATTTCACAATTTGTTCTTCATTTATCAGTTTTTTTATTTTATACCGCTATGTTTATGTTTATGTAAACATTTTTGTCAATCGTTTTAACATATTCTTTCACTGTTGAATTTATTTTCTATAAATCAAAGCAGTTTACAAATCTTCTGGAATTTGTTTTTGATAATATCTCTTTGTTGTTCATCTAATTCAAGGGTGTGAAACAAGCGGCCGCGACTTTGTAATTTAACCAGACTTATACAACAATTAAAATCATGATTAGCTTTAAAATTTAGAAGATATCACTTGAAAAAGGCTGTGCCGAAAATTCTTGAATACCTTAAATAAATCTGATTCATAGTCAAATTTTGTAGAAAATATTATGTCACTTATAAAGAAATCAGAAATGAAACACTAAAAAAGTAGTCCTTATAATTTCTTTTCAATTATTTTTATTTGAACGATTACGTCTGCTTACAACTTAATAAAAGCTTTACTACATAATTCTAATATTATTGCAAACAGTTTATTTATTCTTTAAAATGTTTCATTTGTTTTATAAATAATAATTTGCATATTTAAAATTTTTTTAACCCATTACAAAATCACTTCATTCCCAAAAAAAAGACAACTTGTTGATGAAAGAAGAATTTTCCAAGAGAAGTGGGATAATCTGTATTTTTTCACTGAGGTGAGAGATAAAATCCAGTGCCTTAGTTTTTTGTATTTTAATCATTGTATAAAGATTTTAAGTAGTGCGGCCCTGGGGTTAGGCTTTTACTCACATACGGCCCGCGTTATACTTTGAGTTTGAGACCCCTAATCTAATTCATCAAATTAATTTTTAATTGAAGCCAAAATCTTTCTAGATATTCTTATAAACTATATAATTTTGGTTGTGAAAAGTCTGATTGTTCCTAAACTGTTCATTGTCACCAATGTTATAAAAGATAAGATTGTTAAATTATATTTTATTATATAATCATAAGCATTATATTAGAGACTATTATGATTAATCATAATTATGAAATATGAGACTTGATTCATTAAAAGGTGATAGATGTAACAAAACGCACATACATACACCAAGCAATAAATTGTTTTAATTATTAAGTACTTATAGCTTTGTTATATTTTTTTGTTCACCTTTGATTTGCTTTTGTTTTCTTTGAACATTTAATTTATTTTCATTTTGAATATAGATTAATTTTTACTTTGTGTAACAAAAAATTGATTTATATTAGTAATGAAAATATATGAAAGGCTAAAAAGTATCCTTCAGTGCAAAAGTTTGGGAAACGCTGGCATATAATAAAAGAAAATGCATTATAGATTAGCAAATTTGGTACATTTGAATCAAGATGTTTGTGAAGATTGGTTTTGTTTCACTGTGCCAATTTTTGATGTTGTTTTAAAAAAATTGTATTTTTGCGAAGAGCTTGATATTATTTTTGAGTTATGATATTGGAGAAAAAATATTTAAATTATTATCTATTTTTCCCTTTTCAAGTTTAAACATAAATTTATTTAGCAATGGTTTAGTTAGCAATGCCGAAAGTTGATAGACAAAAAACGTATATTTGAGTGGCACATTCTAATAATTAAATCATTACCATGCTTATTTCATTATTTATTTAATATTAATAATATTTTTATAAATAAAGATTGATTATAAAATAATGAAAATCACAATTACTTATACTAATAATAATAAGAAAAAATAATAGTAAAATAATAAAATATTACTATCTTCAAAATATTGATCTATTGGATCACCTAAAAATTAAAAATAAAATTTAATAATAACAAATAAAATAATTAAACTAAAAATAATTTACATAATAAAATAATAGTTGAAAAAAATAATAATATATTCTAATTTTAAAATAAACAATTTTTTCTCGATTTAGAAAATTATAAACTTTACAAATTTTGGTTTTATAATTACAAAAACAATTATCTATTGTAAATATTTATTTATAAAACAGCGATTCTAAAGTTGTGATGAAGTTTTTATTATTCCATTCCAATAAATTTTGTGTCAGCTCAAATTAACTTATAAAGATTTATTTTAAGGAAATATTTTTAAAATTTACACTTTTACGGTTCTGACAGCCTTTTTATTTTGTCTCTATTTTATTGCATTTCAATTTCAGAGATGAAGGAATCGTGATTAATTGACATTTCTCTGAACAGATTCTCTTCCAGCTGCCAGGTCGACTGTTTCCGCCGAATTTCATTCACATAATATTTGTCTTGATTCATTGCAACAGCAAATCATTAAATATAAATTTTGAAAAATAATGATTATAAATTGAAATTTTATAAATTTCCAAAAGCTTTATGTTTATAAACAATTTATTTTTAGGAGAATTCTTTAAAAAATCCCAATTTCGAGCTAGGAATATAAGACTTTATTGTCACACATTTATCAAAAACATATTTTATGCTTTAGCAATTATTATAAATAGTAACTTTGATAATATTTTTGTCGAGAAATTGAAAAAAAACAAATTTACAGACTTTAATAATTAACTGATTTAATTAAATATATAAAATTAAAAAAGAAAATTAATTTATTAAAACAAAAATAAATTATAGTGATTTTGAACACATGAAATGCGTGTCCGAATTGGCACCCAAATAAATTTTCATTGTACATATAGTATATATAATTTTTCAATAAGGCACTACATGCATGGATTTTCATTTTATAAAAATAATTTTTATTAACACGTAGTCAAAAAAGTTTCACCAATGCTGATTGAGAACATTTATGATTTGTTAAATTTCTTTGGGGGATTTCCATGAATAATAATTTTAAAGAGACTGTTTAAACAGATGATAAAAGACATAAAAATTCAAAAATAAATTTTAATTATTTTCGGAAATTGAAATAGGTCAGTATTTATTTTAAAGATATTTTTATAACAAGAATTCACAATTTTTTTATATAAACTAGTGGTAGCTACATTAATTTATTATTAATTTTTTATAATTTGTAAAAGATTATCTGCTCATACTTCTAGTTAAATATTTCTCATTATATCATCGCTTTATTGAAAATTTTTAAATCTTAACATCTATTTTGAGTTCACTTAAACAATTTAAATAAAATTTAATCGTTGAAACGTACGAGTATTTCTTGCCATATCTTCATTTTCACATCCTAAATATTCGGTAGATAATAAAATAGCTTCCTAAAAATTACAATTTACTTTCGAAATCGGGTCCTCCTCTCGCAATATCTTAAACGAAAAAAATTAAATTATACAGATTAAAACTAAAAGCACTATTAATTTCTTTATTAGAAATATTCAAATTAAGTTTTTTTTGTGATTAAAAATATGACTTATTCTATATCAATATTTCTAGTGCGGTTTTGTAAACGAAACATTTTAATGGGGCCAGCAAAATATGGAAAGTATTTCATTTATTTCATACAACAGTGGAAAAATGTCAGTAGAATATTTTACTCTTCAACGTTCTTTTCAACTTTCCCTCACGATACTGCCTTGCTATCTGACTCAAACAATAATTTAGCCTCAGATGAAGTATACCATCCGATTTGGACTGCATTCTTAAACAATAAGACTCATATAAAGCATGAATAAAAGTTTCATATACTCTAACGGGTCTAACACCTCTCTTGACAACATCAAAATCAAATTAATTTGAAGCATGCTGCTGGGATCAATAAAAAAGGTAATATTTATAACGAAAAAACAAATACAAAAATTAATTAAAAATTTAAATAAAAATAAAAATTGACATATTGATTAAAAAACATTTATGTAAGGATAGCAAATGATTAGGCGAGTACAAATATACTAATAAAATATCAATTGGGTGTCTCCAAAGAAGATAATCAATAAATAAAATTTATTAAAAATTTATGAATAATTTATGAGGCACGTAGAAAATTCGAGTTATGTGGGAAACCCAAGAATTGTGGAAAACTCAAAGAAATAATTTGATCAATTCTCTCTTAAAATCAATAAACCAAAATTAGTTTCGAGATAATTGAAAAAGCGAGAAGTCGTCTAGCCAATTAGGGCAACTAAAATCAAAATAGTTATTTGATTAACATTTATATTGACTAAAACAGGTATAAAAAGGACGAATTGAAGTTGACCAACGAGTTGGAAAATTGAGCAGATAGTCAATTACCACGAGATTATTGTTTCAAAATTACTTGATTTTTTGTAAAACTCATAACCGAGTATTACAACAAAAATTGAATGAGTACTCGGTTACTCGGTTATTATACTCGAAACTAAAATAAAATAATTAAAGATTTGATTATGCATGTAATTTAATTAAATCTTATTGAATATATCAAATATTTATTGTACATATAACTTTTTATTTATTTAAGAAATAATATTTAAGAAAAATTACCGCATTTAAGGTTTCTGTGTTCATTCTGTTTCGGATTTTCGTCTTAAAGATTCACGCTACTGAGAAGACTCGTTCAGAGGCTGTAGAAGTTGGCTTTATTGTCAATAGCGCATTGTACAATTTCTGAAGTTGCTCAGAACGTTTACCTTCATTTACTTCATATAGCTTACATTCTTTTTCCAAACTTAAATTTCGGGTATTTTGGTGTTTAGGTGTTGTAAAGGAAGAAATACACTTTTGTAATTTCTTGTATGGGTTTAGCAACTCAGGCTCCTCGTCTTCATTAGTGCTTGAACTTTCTGAACTTTCAGAATCGTTGGGAAATAAACGGTTCATTATTTTTGTTGCAAATCCTTTAACTTTATGTTTAGTTGAATATTCAAAAAAATTATTATTTTCAGGATACACGCCATGGTGTAAAATGATAATAGAGTAACCAATTCTTTATTGCGACGTTTTTCAATTCGAGATTTCAAATTATTCAAGAATTCTGTCGCGAGCGGAGTTTTAATCAATTCTAATTCTTGAAACACATATAGTAATGTTGCGTCACCAGTAAATAAATTAGAATTTTGTTTACTCAATTCCAAAACAGCTATTTTTGCCGGTTCTAAAATTGAAACAATTTCTTTTAACAATTTAATATTATCATTTTTATAAGGCGCAACTCTTAGCTCGACCAAAGCACGATTAACTGAGTTTATTAATTTTAAAAATCGCTCAGTTGCCAATACTAAAATACTCCATCTAGTTTTTATATCTTAGAGCAAACATAAACAATTTCCCTCATTTTGGCTAATATATTTTTTTAAAATTTCGCTTCTTAAAGATGATTTTCTAAAGAATATTATAATTTTTCTCATTTCATTTATAGCGATTTTATGTGTTGTTCGAAGCTCTACTGTTTCTAGTTCTGAATGTAAAAAATCGTCGTTTTCCAGTTCATCTATTTTTTCATTAGATTCCGCTTGATCTTCATCATTTTCAAAAAATTCTACATCATCATCTTCGGTAGCGTCCACATAACCAGGTTTATTATGTTTTGAGTAAAAAGTTTCAATGACGGCTAGGTGAAAAGCGTGGTTATAGCATAATTGGCTTTCAGGTGATATGATTTTACCGTATTCCACCATTACGTTTGCCCCATCGTGCGCGGAAGCAACTATGTCAGAATCAAAATTTACTCCGTATTCTTTCAATCGATTGAATACTAGTTCTTCGCCTTTTTCAGATGTGCAGCTTTCTATAATCGGAACCAAACCAAGAACAATTTGACTTGAAATAGATTTCAGTGTGACATTAAGATATCTTCTTAAAGCGATATCAGTCCATTCATCGACCGTAATTGTAAATATTTGTCCTGATTTAATTTTGGCTTTCAAACTATGCATAGTTTCAGTTTTTTTCATTGAAAAATGATAGAACGCATTTTTAATTTTACGACTGTTTACAAAGCACCGAATTGCGTCGCATTTGACAATTGTAAGAAATGGAATACCATCTTTTGCTGAGCATTTCGATATAATTTCCTCCAGTGATTCTCTTTCTCTACTGATAAATGTTAACATGCCACTAACTTTAGGTATTTTGGATGTGTTTGGTCCTAGCGAATCATCAGCACAATTTTGAACACTCCTTTTGGTTTGAGATTGAAAATCAATTAATTTTGAAACACTAACAATATGTGATCTGTATTATGTGAGTGGAATTTTAAAAATTTATTTAATAATGTAATATTTGAAAAAATCTTAGAATAATTTTTACTTAGAATATTTAGAATATTTACTTAGTTAAAATTTATTTAGTTTGCTGTTACCAGTTTAGGGTATTTTAGAACTTTTTGTTTAAATAAATGATATGTAAATTATTCAAGTTAAGATTAAAATTTATTTTGGTAGGGGTAAACATTTATTTTTTCCACCTTTTATTAATATTGGGGGGAAATTCTTGACTTGTGTATTGTTTGGGTGTAGTTTCTTGTCTTGATCCAAATCTTTAATGATAAATTTTTTGCTTGAAAAAAATTATATCTAAAGTAGTTGCTCGGTTAGTCGACGAAATTACCCGGTTAACCGAATAATTGAAAATATCTGAAAATAGACGAGTAATCGGTTACTCGATTACTCGTTTGGAAACACTACATGAGATATTTGAAACAAGCAAAAGTTTATTTATATTTGAATTACAGAGGCAAGTCTGAAACCGAATAAAAAACTAATAATCCAATTTAAATTTAACATGAGCACCAGAATTGGTGTTTTACCTTGCGTGGATGTAACCCTAACCCAATTTCACAGATAAAAAGATATTGTATTGACGATTGTGTTTATTGTGCTAAATTCCAACAAAATTTTGGATGGAAAAAATGTGTTGGGTTCTGTTAAGTGTACGAGGAGTCAGAGAGCGAATCGACTTATAATCATGTAAGTCCAACAATACTATTCAATTAAAGATACAATCTATATACCACAATTCTTAGTATCAAATATAACGTATAATTTTAATGAACCATCAAAAACATGTATAATGTAATTTTTATAATTTATTTTAAATTTTTAATGAGTACTTTTTCCTTATTCTGGGATGACTTCGCTTAACTTGCATACAGTTGAGAACACACAACTGCACAATTATTTGGCTATTTACAATTATGATGTTAATCCACAAATTGCCACATAAATTTTCTGCTTATAGAAGATTTAATTTGGAAATAAAGTAAATGCTTGTCAAAAATAAACTTTTATATTAATTTATCAGTTATTCAATTTACTTTTACTATATAATATAATAAAATATTCAAATAATATTCGAACTAACTTATTCTTTCTGCTTTTTTAAATTCTATAAAAAATAAATTGTTTAAATAAATAAAATTTTAAGATCTGTCCCATAAATAGAAATTATTTCAACTAAAATTATAATATTAAATCTCACTGTTATTTCATATTTTTGAACTGATAAAAAGTTCGAAATCTTTTCTTATTATACATTCGATGACATAATATTAAAATATTAATATTGATGTTGGGAAAATATTGAGATACACAGGTCAGGCTTATTATTACCACGCTTATTTCCATGCAAATCCCTTATGACTGCCGTTTGGCTTTCCAGTTGGACTTAGTGATCATTTGTGACCACAGTGACTATCAAATTTTAGAAATAAATATAATTGACTAAAAATTTTTAGCAGAGTAAAAATAAATTTTTACTCTTTACAACAATAAGAAAAATATTTAAAACACAAAAATGTTTTTATGAAATAACAATTTAATTTTTTAAAATTAAATATTTTATTTTGTTTTTTCCAAAAAGAATTTTAATAGTTTTGACAGAAAAGATAACTCGACATTTGGTTGACAAAAATTATTAATGAATTTGCTATGGAAATTATGATTAATTAAAATTACGAAATCTATCAATGGGACAGAAATTTATTTAATTAAATATTTTTTTTACTTTTGAATTTTGCAGGTGGGTTTTGATTTACTAAATCAAATTTAAAAATTAAATTAACAATTTAAAATTCAATTAATCAAATATAATTATTGATAGTAATTTACATTGTAGTTGAGCATGGATGTCTTTGAAATCTGAACAAATATATTTATATAAATTAATAAAATTTAAATAACTAAATGGAATATATAAATACTTAATGTAAATAATTATAAGATTTATAAATTTAAAGATTATTTATATAACTTGGAGTTGTTTTAATATTGGGATTTGAATTGAGGATATTTGAATTTAGTAAATATAATTTAATTATTCAATTATTGATTCAAGGAAAATTCTCGATACTCAATTATTCTTTAAAGAAGCGGAAACACTGGAAAAGTAGTCAAAAAATATGTGAATATTTTCAATGAGTGCAAACAAATGACTGAAAATAATAAATTAGATATTTTTTATAGATATTTTGGAGAAAATATTATTAAAGAAGTAGATTGCTAAAAGAACGAGAATGAAGAAAAGTGTGATATTGAATTGTATTTTAAGAAAATTGAAAAGCTAATTAAAGTAAAATAATCTGAAAGATCAAAATTAGAAAATATATTTCGTGAAACAATTCAATACAAACACGAGATTATTGTCGATTTTAGTAAAAGAATCAGAATGGGTTTTTTAGTTAATTATTCGAGAAGAGCTGATAGTAAAATATATTATCAAGAGTTCAGTTATTTCTATGTAAGGCCGAGTACTTAATGTGAACCAACCGCGTATATGCCACAAAACGTAAATTTTTAAAAAGAGAAGTAAATTATCTTGGTCGCATTATTAATGAAAATGGGTTACAGACAGATTCATAAAAAATAAATAGTATAAAAAAGAGAAATACCAAGCTGTGAAAAAGAATGCCAACGCTCTTGATATTTTTCAATTACTACAGAAAACTTAATAAAAAACTTAAGCAATAACATTGGAAAAGTTGAGTGTAACATTTAAAGGTAATAATAAATTTATTTGGAATGAGGAAAGAAAACTTGAAAGCAATTTTATGAATCCAGAACTTGATAATGATGTCTCACACAATAGCATGGAGCGGTATTATCTGACAGCCTCAAAAACTATGATTGCATGCCAAAGACAATATTTTAAGATAATAAGAATAAAAACCATTACATTTACAAACTATCGACAAAAAAAATTAGTTGAAAGATCATTTAGAACCGCAAAATCAAGGCTCAATGTGGTAATGAAGTAATCCAAAGAACGAAGTGCATTACTGCTGGAGGTAGAGCTCATTATCAGATATCCAAAAATGCGTATTACAAAAAATTCTCTATTTGAATTAGTATTTGCAAGGAAGCAAAGGTTACCGCTAGCATATATAACTCATGAATATTTAATCTTGTCGACAGATATGAATTACTTGAAACGTTTGCAAGAAAATCTTAAAAAAATACTTTATATTAATAGTGAAATCAAGAAAAAGAATGAGTAAGCAAAGAAAATAATTGATAGAAATAAATGGAATTCAGATGTATATTTAAAAGATAGAGTAATGAGCTTTATTTCAAAGCGACGGAAGAGAAATCAAAACCCAAAAATATTTCTTTGTTAACGAGAAGGATGTAACAAATTGAATTGAATCTGTTATAAAATTTGAAATTATTATTTTGTAAAATTTTTTGAAAAGAAATTGGAGTTGTTTTAATATTGGGATTTGAATCGAATATATTTGAATTTAGTAAATATAATTTATTTAATTATTAATATTTTCTACAAAATATGATTCATAGTCAAATTTTGTAGAGAATATTATGTCACATTAAGAAATCAGAGGTGAAAAACAAAAAAAGTACTTATAATATTATTTAATTATTGTTAATTCTTTTATTCATGAAATTTAACAATTAAATAATTAAAAATAAAAAAAAGCAAATTTTAATTTATTAATAATGCCAATTTACTCAAATAATTATAAACTATAATAATAATAACCCTAGATTTTTATTTTCATATAAAATGATAAAATATTTTTTATCACTGCATTTATGGATGCAAAATTAATATGGAAATTATCAGTAACTGCATCTGTTTTACACGAATTATATAAATTTTACTAATAATAAACAGGTTGCAATGTTTTAGTAAAAAACATTTTAGTAATTTCCGCGAAATAATATTTTTTGCATAAAAATAAACAGATTTTTAGAAAATGTTTCTCTGTAATTACACAAAATTAAACATTATTGACAGAATTTTCGACACTAATTCAAACTTCTAACCAGACTATATATGAAATTATTTATAAATATTAAAATATTATTATTATATTTATTTTTAAAAAAACAAAATTTTCTTTAATATATTCGACATGATGGAATAAACATTATTAGAAGCATAAAACTAATTAAATAAAGCTTACTTAATGCCATTAATTTACCTAAATAAATAAAAAATTTAATTATTATTTTTTAAAATTTTTATTAAATTTAAAATTTATATCAATAAACTAAATAAATTTGTGAATTATTTAAAGTTATTGATTTATAATATTATTTTTAAAACAAATAATGAATAAAACATTTGGCATTAGCCAAATATTTGAAATCTAATTTTTATATTGTATTTCTTTCGAATTTCATTTTTATTTTTATCATTAAAAAATTATATTAAATAGAATTATTATTCAAATGCAGTTAAGAAATTAAAAATTTTAAAAAATGTGATAAATTAACTGAATAAAAAAAACGTTTTATTATTTTATTCAAAATGATGAGATAAATATAAAATATAAAATGTTGCTTTTAAATTTCAAAATTTGATTGAACTTGGTTTTGTTTCCCCTAATTGTCATTACATATTTTATGCCGAATACATCACTAGGAAAATTGTCATTAATACACAGATTTAGAAGTTAATTAGTTTTGTACATAATATATTGCACGCAGATGATTTAATAATAATATTTTACTAATAAATTAGAAATTTTTCAAATTTATCTATAATCACAGAAAAACATTTATTATTATATAAAAATATTTTATTATTATAAAAAATTATTTTATTATTATAAAAAATTATTTTATTATTATAAAAAATTATTTTATTATTGTTGTTATTATTGTTATTATTGTTGTTGTTATTATTATTATTATTATTACTATTATTATTATTATTATTATTATTATTATTATTATTATTATTATTATTAAAATTATTATTTTATAATTTCCGAGGACAAAATTCATTAAAGATTAATTACTTTCATAATTCATTGTGTGGTTAAATTTGCAGTCTAAAGACAATAAATAATTTATTTGATATTTCAATGAAACCTTACGGTTTACGACTGGGACAGATGGCGCTGGCAGGTCTAAAAAAATAATCCACTAAATGCATTGCATAAATAATTTTTAAAACTTATTGAAACTTCTTTGGTTTCCCTGGTCATAAATGATGGATTTTTACCATAGAGGATTAAAATTTTTAAAGAATTTAAAAATCATCAAAGAGCGTTAAATAAAAATGACAGAATTTCAACGAAAAAACTTTAAAATAGTCTGATTTCTTATTTGAATTAATTTTCTCACATTTCGAGTATATTTTTCAATGTGGTCAACTTCGATAAATAAAAATGTTATAAAAAATTATCCAATGTAGTTACCAGTGTCAAATTTGAGGAACATAAATATGTTGAACTAATTATAAAAAAATACACTCTAAATTTAAGGGTCTTGAGAAAGTATGATATTCTTGGTATAAATGTGTTGATAACAATTTCTCTCTCTATACTTGCTTGAGAGGCTGGAAAAGAAGTGACTACTCTACCTGTAATTTTTAAAAGTGTTCCATTAAAAGTGATTTCACTTTTAGTTGGCAGCAGAATCATTTTTCTAACTTACCTGAATCTCAATTTAACGTAACTCACAGTTATTTTAAGTAATTGTGTACTTTAAAATTATTAAAAATCCTTAAACGATATACCTGTTTCAACTGAATAACAACTCTTATAATACAAGTTGGTACGTAAATTCAGCTTGATTACAATTAGAATAAATAAAAATAATGAAAACTTGCTGAAATTTACATTGATCATTTTAAAATTTATTCAACTTTTTGAGAATATATTTTGGATTTATTTCTAAAAATGTAAGTTATATTAATTTTAAACTAAAATTTTGTAATATATAATTAAAATATTATAATATATAGAATTGATTGTTATCTGAAAAATGCCAAATATTGAAAGTTTGAATTTATTTTTTTATATGTTGCGTTAAATTTTGCTTTCTACGTTCTCACTTTCTATAGTAAAAATTGTTATTCATATGAACAAATTACATCGCCACACAAGTAAGTATGTATGTCCTATAATATAAATTTATTTATTTTAAATTTTAATAATTATAATAATTATATTTTCTGGTAAATAGAAGAGTTGTTGAACACAAAATTACCCAAGGTATTTTTATATAAAGAATTTATAATTAGATTTACATAATTAGGTTAGTTTAAATACCGAATAGTTATTTTTAGATTATTATAGAAAAATATTCACATTGAGGAGCATGCAAAGAAATAATAAAAGTAAAATAAAACATTACGCTCCGTCTCCAGTGAACCACTTTTTTTAATAAAAAAGTTGATCAAACTTTGAATGAATCATAAAAATGAAATACAAATTTGCAAAGATTTTTAAAATTAGAAAAATTCAAAAAAATAAATTGAAGTAAAAAACTAATTTAAAATGTATTAAATGTAAAAAGTAATTTAAATCCTCGAGAATGTCCTTAATATTTTTGTCAAATTCTTAATTAATTAATTAATTACAGCCATTAACTAATTAAGCATGTTGGCCTCAAAAATTATAATCAAAGAAATTTAGTGATAAAAACAGCATCATGTTGCTATCAAGTTTGTGTTGAGTGTTTTTTGAGCACATTTCTTGACAAGGTGCATTTGTGTAGAATTGATTTTATTCAATATTAGTAACCCAAATCTTTAAGCCGTCATTTTATTTATCAATTATATTTATCAATTAATATTTATCAATTATATTTATCAATTAATATTTATCAATATATTTATATAATTATCAATATATTATCAATATATTTATCAATATATATTTAATAATTTAAACAAAAATCATAATGCACTTTTGTATTCATCTTTAAAACATTAAATAAAGTAGAGAATTAAAAGTAAATTTTGGCCAATAATTAACAATAATTTTACTTGCAACACTCAACATTGGAGGACCTAAATTAGATAAAAATTATTGTTAAATTAAACGAAGAAAAATGTAATCTAAATTTATTAAAGATAAATAATACATTGATGAATAATAAAGTTTGTTTTTTCCGGTTTGAAAACAAAACAATAAATTATTGAAATAAAGAAAATTAATATTTTAATTACTTGGAATAGAAAACACTTTATTTTTGTCTTGCACTAAAATATTTAAATGTTTTATTGACAGAGACTTAGAAAATAATACTTGGATAAACTGGAGTTTTAGTATCTAGAATTAATTAAAAATTAGATAAATATCTTAATTAAAACAAACATTTTCTATTAAATCTTGAGGTTATAAAACCTTTATTGTCAATAAAGTTTTTCATTTTCAAAATTAGTCACAACTTGTTTTTGTAATGTATAAATAAATATTTTTTCTAATGAAATCACAAATTTTTGCTACTTCTATTTTATGTAGGTTTGTAAATTTTCATCTACACTTTTCCAACGTTATTTTTTAAATAACACATATTAACGAATTCTTTCATAATAAAATTAACATAATTCGAATTTGTAACAAATATTCAAATAAATATTAAATTAAATATAAAATATTTATATATATTTATTTATTGGTTGACAGATTCGATAAAGGAGATTTCATCTAATTTTTCAAGATGGTGAAAAATATAGAATTTTTATTCCGTATGTTGGCAGTGTTTAAATTTAAAAAAACGAGTAAACTGCTACTTACAAAACTAATTTTGTTTTCAGAATTAATGGAAAGGTTATTTCAAAAAGTTATTTTCCAAGTTCATTTTTAAAGAAGTTTTTTGCTTAAAGTAAGTACATCTTTTTTATCGATTATTTGCATGTTTTGTTTTATTATAGAAATTGCTTGATTGTATGTTTCATTAAGTTGTGTATGTTTCTTATAATATTATATTATAGTCAGTTTTTATCATTTGAATGTCAGTGAAGTGATTTAAAACCACTAAAACAAATATTGCTCTGTTTCAATAATATCCATTTAAGAGGTAATTTGAACAATTATTAAACTGCATGCTTTAATTTTAAATGAATATTGTTATAAAATATGATATTTAAACATGCTGCTTCATACTTTTCTTATTTACAATTTAATTAAGGTGATCAATTTTTTGTTCAAAAAGAGTACACTCCTTGGTTAAATGCACAGTCTGCAATGGGGAGTTTTCGGTTGCAGTTCGTGGGCGTGGTGCGGTGGCGGCGCGCGTTGGAGCTGGGGTACATAAAACTTTTGTGTACTTTGGTTTCAGTGTGTGCCGTTATTGCACTGCGTCCATGAGTTGCAATTGAGAGTTTGTGCGTTTGACCAGGGAGTCATCATTTCGATTTTTAACTACAATGAACGGAAACTCTTATTTTAAAATTTCGTTTAAACGATTTTTCCTTTTTTTGTTATCGCTCATATTTGAATTAATAATCTAACAATTATATTAGTAATATATTTTTTATTTTGATTTTAAATAAATATTATAATCTGATATTAAGCAATATGCTCTCGTGAAATTCAAATCACTATCAAAATAATTTTAAATATTTAATTAAAAAAATTGAAATAAAATAATCTAAAAAAATGTTTTAGAAATACAAATCAGTATAAAATTATACAAATGAGACTTTCAGAGTACAAGATTTGAAAAGAGTACGGTTTGCGAAAAAAGAGTACAAAACTCAGTAAATGAGTATAGTTGGTCACGTTAATTTAATGCAACATAACCGTTTTTAAAAACTCAATAACAGTTCTAATATATTAAAATTACTTAAGTTTTAAAATGATTAATTAACATTCAATAATAAAAAAATTGTTTTAATTATCATTGTAAAATGAAAACAAATTGACTTTATATGGCCTTTACTAAAACTCAACTCATGTAAAGAAAATAAAAGGTATCATCTAATATAATTTTAATTAAGTTTTATTAAATTATAGTTGTCAATTTCACTTTTCCGATTTTCTTAATATTTGTCAAATGACAAAGAAATAATTTATTTTTAATATGACAGATCAAAAATATGTTTGAGTTGCAAATAAAATTAATTTTTGATTTTATATCACAATGAAAATAAATGAAAAATCATTAAAAAATATATCAAAGGTGACCAGAGAAATAAATGATTTTACTGATAAAACAATAATTTTCATAATTGATTTTTTTTTGTTATTGAGATTGATGAAACCATTGAAAAACGCATTGAAATGATTGACAAAAATTGAAAAGAAAAAATATAACATTAAGTTAATAATTAAGTTTCTATATTTAGTAAACGTTTCATAGGTCGTGAAAAATAAAAACGAAATTTGTTTAAAATCATTTTATTAATAATTCTGTGAATAAATTAATGAGATTAAAATCATTTCTTGTTTTATTCTGGTATTTTTTTATTATGCGTCTTTATTAGTTTTCATAACATTTTATTAATTTTTAAATAATGAATTAATATTTTATATTTGTTTTACTGTATGAGTGAAATCTACTCACTGTTGACATTTTTTTTAATTTTTGAGGAGATTTAAATTCATAAGATTTTGTTTAACAATCGAATTCAAGTTTATTCTGATTTATTGGTAAATTTTGGAATCTGTGAAAACCTAAATGTTAATAAAATTTTATTCTTTGGCATCTACTTTATCCTTACATCGAATTCACAAGTTCTTAAACTTTTTAATCCAAAGCAAAGATAAACACTATGATACTTACAAGAGGAAAATAAGTAAATAGTTGAAAAATTTATATTTCCTTTTTGTGAAAAGTACGCAATATACTTATTGATAATTATCAAACTAAGGTTGGATTGTGTTCAGATCTTGTTTATCAATTTACATGTAACGGGTGAAACAACGTAAACTGGAGAAACTTCTACTATTTAGGTACTCAGGCTTTAAGCCGAATGGATAGGGCTATATGAGTAAAATATATGTCTGATTGTAAAATAACATTATGAATCGTTGATATCAATTTTATTAGTTTAATTAATTTCAAAAATGCGTTAATATATTTTCTTTGCATTTTTGAAAGGTTTCTTACCTGCTAGTTTTAGGAATAATTATTGTTAAGAAATCTAATTACAATTGCATAAAATAATGACATTTTCACAGTTATATCTGTAATGTTTTGTGAATTTCTTATTTTTCACATTTTTATGTTTTAATCTAAATTTGACAGTTCTCACTGATATTTCTTTTAAATATTGTAATAAAACTGAACAAAATTGCTATTTCATTTCTAAGATCTTAAATTTGGTTTTGCAAGTTTAAAAGACCAATAAAATAAATCTAACCACAGATATTTTAACAAATAAAGGCAATAAAGATCAGTTCTCATTATCATAAAGAATCTACCAGATTTGTGCACCTTTCCGTCATTTATTATTTTAAATTAAATTTCTCCTTAAACTTTTAGTTCTATTTTAGTGTTATGTGAAAATTTCAGTAGGTAGTTCATTCAAAATTGCTTTTTCTGTTTGTAAATGCAATATTTTAAAAATTCATTTGTTTAAATTATGAATTTAAATATTTCAGCGTACAATTTGATCAATTATAATATTAAATGCCAATAACGCCAAAACAGTGATAAATAATAGGCACTTATTCACTTTACACCTCCCTCCCCAGAGTTGAATAATATAATAATATAATAAAATAATAAAATAAAGCGAAAACGTTTAGCCAGATTTTATTCTAAACCATATTGACATTTTCATTCATGTTTTCCATGTTTGTAAAAAGTAATTTTATATGGTCAAAAAAAGTGGAAAATGATTTTCCAAATCTTTGAAGCCAAAGAAATTCAATTAAATGTGATCCAAAAGTTATTCTGGCAGTTCTATATCTCATGATATTTCTCATTTTGACCTTTTGCCACCAACTTTCTTGGTGGTTTGTAGTGGCACCTGATATATGATCCACGTAATTCTCTTCGTGGTTTACTTTGAAGTGAAAATATCCTAAAACAGTAAGGTCACCATAAGCTGCATAACAATCACTGTGAATTATACTTCCCGGGCGAATGAACTTTCTAATCATGCATTGTAAGGTTTCTCTGTTCCTCTTTTCAATTGGAACCTAAAATCCTATATTATTCTCAACCTCCACACCACCAAATGCCCCCTTCATATTTTCTGCGCACAAGTTGGGATTCATCTATTTCAACCAATATGCCAGGCCCTCCTATCATGATTGGGTTTTGGTTAAAATATTCAAACATAACTTTTCTCAGCATGTTTTTCCAATCTACAATGGTTTTTGAAGAATTTAATTCAAGCTGAAATATTAATTCTTCTTGTGATTGATTATCAGGAATAAAAAAGTAAAAAAATTCAATTATTTTTGAAAAAGACAGGGGCGTACCCTCAAAGAACGTATTTTTTCTAATAGTGACCTCCTTCTTGTTACAAAGCCTCGAAGTACACCTAAAGTAAATGCCCCTTTTTGATTCTGTCAAAATTCTTTTCCATCATTTTTTACCGCAATCACAGTATTTTATAATTGGTAAAAGTCCATTTTCTCTCAAAAAAGCAATAGAATTTTCTTTTGTTGATAGAATTGAGTACAATTTTTTGTATGTTAGTTTATCAAGTTCATAGCTTTCCATTTAAAGTGATGCAATTTTTATTCAATATATTTATTAATTTATTAGTAATACTTTTTCACCTAAAGTGAATAAGTGCCAAATAATATAGTTATTTTTATAATTAAATAATGCCTTAGTAATTTAATAAGAAAACTAAATTTCGATTGTTTCCTTTGATAAATAAAACATTAAATTAATTATTAAATTTATATTTAATTTTATGATTATTTAAGGATTTCGCTTAAAAATTATAGTTCGATATGTAACTTTTCATTTAACACACATTTTGGCAGTTCCTTTTTAATGTTATTTGACTTTGAAAAATGCAGTACAAAAGGTTTCTGTTAAATATAACACACTGATCTATGATCTAAAACTAAATAAAAACAAACCTAAAATAAAGATAAAAAATGAATCTGTAAAATCGTAAAAAATAGATTATTTACCTGGACTAAAATATGCCTTGTCCCCGTCGTCATCTGTAACAATATTGGACAATAAAATAAAATTTATCAATAACTTATTAACATGGCACATTTTCAGTGTGACCTAAAAAAATCAAATGTAACAAATTGTGACATAATTAAAATTTTATGAATAATTTATTTCAATTCATTTTAACTGAACAATCAAAATAATTATCTAATAATTATCTAGTAAGTTATATATTTATTGAAAAAAATATTATTTATTTCACAATCAACGATGTACATTGAACCCTTTTAAGAAGGGAAGAAATAAATTTGTTTTAATTAACTATTGTATGTAAATTTCTTGCAAACAAATATAAATATTATTTTATCATCATTACTTACATAAATGCAAACATGTGTCTTTTCAAATCCCACATATTTATCATAGGAAATCCATAGAAATTTGGACCAAATAAAATAATTACATTTCACAATAACAACCAAATCTTATTTAAAAGAAATAAAGTTACTACCTTATCTATAGAAAAACTAAATCCGCATACGATATCAAAGACAATAATCGAGAGACAAAAGATAAATCAACCTTGATATCAAAAACCAAACATATCCCACACACACAGACCCTTGGCGAGACTGAGACAATCAACCTTAAAAAAACTTCGCTAGACCATATTTACCAAATACTAAATAATTTTTACTTCAATACTTAAAGATGTTGTTCTCCAAAAAGTACTTTTCAAATTATTATAAAAAATGTTTGATTATTATATTAAAATTAGCACATTAAATAAGATAAAAATTTAATTTTTATTTTATATTTGAACATTTTTTTTATTGAGAATAAATTTCAAAGACATAATGCATAGCAGAGTAACTTAAGATTGTGATTATGCTATTTGTTAAATAATTCAAAGTCTGGTAAATTCCAAAATCTATTTTAAGACATAACAGTTCTAGTATTTATCTCTTTGTAATCGAAGACAGTTATGTACTATTGAACATGAAATATGAGGCATGCTTCAGACATACTATAACACACAAACGCATCAAACCATTTATGATAATTATTAATTAGGTAATTTAATTATTATAAATCGTATACTGCTAAAGCTGAAGAAACTGATATTTTTGAATTAATTGAATTATCGCTTTTAATTATTAAAGAAGTTGAAAACAAATATGAAGCTTTTACAATATTTCAATTAATAAATATTAATTTTCAAATTTCTTTATTTTAATCATGCTCAACTTTGACGTTATTCAAAACACTAATGAGTTATAAAAATAAATATAAAAATTAGAGATAATATAATTATACTAATGAAATGTACGTATCATAGAAACATACACGGGCATTTTGGATCTGAAAATATAAAAAAAGTAATTATATGGTTTATTACAAAAAGAAATTATTAGTAATCAACGTTATGAATTAAATTAATAAATAATTCATATTGAGACTTTTGATGTAAAAAAAATAAAATAATTCAAAACAACTTTTAAGATGTGTATTTTTGTTGAATTTAAAGTAATTATTTTTTAATTTGGCATATTATCATTTCTTAGGGTTAAATTCAAACTTTAATATATATTCCTAAATTGTTTAAATCGACATGAAACATTTCTCTATTTCTATAAAGTGTGCAACGGAAATGTACCAGTTATACATTTCAAATATAATTATATTTATAATAAAGTAGAATTTGATCCGTGTTTATAATTATTAACAATATATTAAAATATATATATATTTAAATATCAAATTAAGTTATAAATCAAAAAATCATGAATCACATAAAAACAGAAGAAGTTTGTTTTAATAATATGTCAGAGAAGAAATATCCGAAAAAAAATTCCAGGCCTAAATATGGTTTTAACAAATATCTCTTTCATTGACAGTAAAAAATTTCAATTTATCAAAAAATGAGAATAATATTTTTTATTATTATGTATATAAAATTACCTGCATAATTGATTACTAAAATATAATAAAACCATAAAATTCTTTAAATATTAATTAATATTAAATTTTCAAATTCTTATTTTTATGATGTTGGTAAAGTTTTCTAAATATTATTATGAATTTTATTAAACAATAATATTAACCTTAAAGTACCGATACCTCGAGAATAGGATCGAGTAACGGCTCGGGGTACAAAATTACCCCGGATTATATATATATATATATATATATATATATATATATATATATATGCATTCCATTCATTAGGATATCTTTGTAAATTACAAAAATATCAGATACATATCATTATTATATAACAAATGGTTTAACAAATAAAAGGTTTGGGGTACAAATGCACCCCGATTAGGTGCACATAGGTTAAATTGTTCATATTTTAAAAATAAATAATGGTTTAATAACAAAACATTTTACATATTACATAATCTGAAAGCAATATAAACAATTGTAACAAATTTAAATATAAATACCATGAATAGTAACGAAATAGTAAAAAGAAATTGACATACAAAATTTTGCCAAAACAGATCTTCATTTACGCGAAAATTGATAATTATTTTAATAACTTTGAATTTTTTAATGACATAAAGATTATATGTGAATATTACAAATTATTAATTATATAGAAAATATATAAGCTCACATCTCTTTTCTTCTCCTCTATAAATAGAAGTTCCTATAATTTTCAATAAATTTTAAAATAAAAATTAAACGATTTACCATGTATACTTCTAGGAGTTTCATTATGAATTCCTCCTATATAAATTTTTGTAATTTTATAATAAGTTCGTTTGAACAAAAAATATTAAAATAATTAAACATGAGAAAATTTTAATAAAAAAATAAACTTTGTTAAAAACCTTTTAAAGTATATATTACACTAAATTCGCAAAAAGTGTTACGGGAGGGTGAATTAATTTAATTTAAAACTGATAAATAATGAGTGACAGTTATCGAATGGAAATGAATCTATTTTTCATTCTATTTCTAGAGGAAATATTTTATCCAATAAAATAGTTATTGGGTGCGATTCTTATCGAATATACAAATATGAAAATTTACTGTAATTAAATGGGGATTTAGCTTTAATAAATAAGTAATAAACAAAAAAATTATTAACACGTTGACGGACAATTGCGGCTATAGCCGTCAAAGCGAAGTTCACAATGTGGCATGACTGCTATAGCCGTCCAAAACGAAACGGTCGTTTTTAGACACTACGGCTATAGCAGCACAAATGTGCACTTACTGGCGTATACGTAGAAGCATAGTGTCGTGTTTTGAAAACATCTTTTTAGGTTGAAGTTCATATTTCACCTGTTATACGAGTTGCAGATTCAGTATGCACGTGGTTGTGAAAAATCACAAAAACATATAGTGTCAATTTTCGAACTTCGCTTGTTCCTACTGTCCGTCAACGTGTTAAATGAAAAATATGAATAGAAAGTGTAAAAAATTCAATATTTCTAGAGAATTTTAAGAGAAAATTATTTTTACATCGCAAAATATATTCATTGAAATTAAATGTTATTAATTTATTACAAATGACCTATGTGTCTTACGGTTTATCGTGATTTTTCATTAACTGGTATGAATATATAGTAAAATCTCGACTATTCGAAAGAAATGGAAACAAAAATATACTAGGTTGATCAAGAATAAAAAGAAATTTAATGAAACTATATATATAATTCGGAAAGTATATGTATGTCTGTTCTCTTGGGGGGTTCGACTGTGCATGTGGGTGGGTGTGTCTTCAAGTGTGAATTGGTGCACTCTTTATTAATTGTATGGTGTATGTTCGTTAACCAATGTCACTTTTGTCTGCAGTCACAACTTTTGACTATCTAGATTTTCGCACATGTTATGTGTTATGACAGATTGAAGAGTCGTACTTTTGCGTTGAGTTTAATCGTGCTTCAAAATTATGAATTACATTATTTAAGGATTTTGTTATGGAATTTTTTTAAATAAATTTTTCTCTGTTAGTCTTATTCCTTAAATATGTAAATTAATTATAGAACGGAAGTTAAGGTATGTGTCCTGAAACTAACGAAATTCTAAGATGTTCAAATTTCGGATTTTCAGTAACTTAACGAGGAGAAAATTATGGACAATTTTTTGACTTATTGAAGCTATTTAATAGTGACGATTTTATGATGAATGCGTGATAAAGTACTACACGGAAATAAAGGAGGAATGATGGAATTTAAGATCATTATCAGAAATTCTACGAACCGCCAGGCTATTTAATGGACCAATATCTAAATGTATATATATATATATATATATTACTTTTAAAGAAGATTTATTAAAACTATACAATTTGTGACCTAGATAAGCATCCTCAGTTTTTTTAGAAATTTATACATATTATGGTGCTAGAGAAAAAAATGTCACGGACAAAATTTTATGGGAAAATGATAAAAAATTGTACTTTTTAGATTTAAAATTCTCATGAATGAGATAAAAACTAGAATACAATTAAAGCATAACCAATGACAACTAACTATTGAAACAATAACAATGAACCAAATATTTGTTTTGGCTTCAAATTAAAAACATAGTCATACAAATTAAAATTAATTTTATCCAGGTAATTATTTGTTTCGTTTAATAAAATGCTTTAATTGTATTCGAGATTTTATCTCATTCATGGGAATTTGAAATCTAAAAAGTACAATTTAATATCGTTTGCCCTACAATTTTGTCTGTGTCATTTTGTCCGGCCACTCATAATATATATGTTTTCTAATTAAACAAGTAGAAATTTACCCGAATGAAGCTCGTAGTTAGGCTTATTTAGTGCTATTGCTTCGACAATTTTGTCTTTTTCTTCAATATTCGACTTTCCCCATATACAAAAAACTATTAATATGATAACGGCTAATCCGATAGAAATAAAGATGGCAAATATATATAAGAATGCCAAAGGATTTTTCATGATGCTTTCTTTATTAAATTTCTTAAAAATATTGAAATCGAACTCAATAGCTAAAAGATTTTAATTTTACATTATTTTCTTTAAAGTACATAAATTTATTTACCTTGTCGTTTCATCGGTATAACTTGTACAATTAAATAATCGCTGTTGTTGACTATTTTTGTAATTCGGAGGTTATTTCTTTTATTATCTGAAAATAATAAAATAGTAAAATTAAATCAAATTCCGCACACAATAGTGTAAAGTATTCTCATTTCAAAAATATTTTGGCATGTTATTTTGGGCCCTCCCAACTCACTTTAATTAATATTAATGAATGAATAATAGCTTTTTTACTATAAAAGAAATATTGAAGAAAACAACTTTTGGAAAAAACAAATGGTAAAATGTTAATAAATAATAAAATATTTAACAATTCAAATTAGGAAATCTCAAAATCTCTTTTTGCAACTATGAAAAATTAATAATAAGCTTTTGATATATTTAAATTATATTTTAAGAATTATGTTTAAATTTATCATAAAGTTAATTCGTAATTTAATTTAAAATATTATTTATGGGATTTCATATTGATCAGTATGACCTATGCATTTAATAATGTTAATATTTTATTTAATAATATTGGCTTATTAATTAATAGCGTTTTTGAATTTAATTTCATATATAATATATTTATTATTACAAACATTGTGATCAGTGGTTCCAAATTTTTCTGGTAATGTAACCAATTGATAACGTTAGTCAAGTTGTGGCGACCCCAACGATAAATTTATTCGGGATAATTTAGGTTTTTAGATTATTGGTCCCCAAGGTTAGATTATTATTTTCTAACTTTAACAGTATCTCAATTATTCTAAAAATCTTAATGAAATAAATAAAAAATATAATTTAGAAAAACAAGCAAGTCTTTTCTGCAGATTTTATTAGTTAAAGATTTTTGATCTTAAATAGATTCTGTTCACTTAAATACGAAATTTAGCCAATTAAATCATATTTCTTGTTGCTTTTATTGGTAAATCTTATGAAATATAAATATTTACACAATTTAAAGTTTTTTAAGTTGGAAATAAAAAGTTCTTACTTAAAATAAAATGTCCTTACTTACTCATATTAATCAAGGATGTTCAACCTTTTTTGGAAAAGGACCAAATACAAATTAATCACTCAATCGAATTACACTTTTACAGCTCGTAAATTTAAATTACACTTGGAGTCATAATATAAAGCAAATCATGAAATGTAAAAAGTAAACAGCTAATTTTAGAAATATATTTTTTTGTGAAAATTATATTTAAATCAGCGCCATGCTATAACTTTTGGGGACCTGTGCAGACATTAAAATTTTTTTTTATTTTATTGAATTCATTGTTGTTGATTTTAATTTTTAAAAAAAATACAAAGCAATTATAAAGCAATCTTTCTAGTCTTGCTGACAAATTCATCAATTATATCATTGTAATCAATAGTTTTGGTTGTTGCATTTTCAATCGACAGTATTGCGGTAGCATATAAACAACTGAAAGTTTAGGTATATTTGTTTCAAATTAAATCGAAGTCAACTATATTCGTTTGAAAGTTAAACGAATTTTGAATTTTTATCTTTGTTTTTTCTTTCATTTCGAGGTATTTTTTGCTACTAGAGAAGTCTTTCTAATATATTTATTATTTGTGACCCTCAAAACTAGGGGGTCCAGTGCGATTGCCTTTGCAATAGTACGACTGTGATTGAAATGTAGAAAATTACATAAAATATTTTTGGTGAATTTCTCAACACTGATCTAAATAATCTCCATATCATATAATTTTAAATTATTAAAATATATTTGTAATATATAATATAATTTACTTATTATTTCAAAGAATATTTGTATATTTTCACCACTCCTTTCTTTATCATCAAATGAGCATTCGTAAATATAATTATAGGATTTGTCATTATCAGTAATATATAATGTATTGACATTGACATACAGACCTCCCAAACCAAAAATTTTCGTCCAAATAACTGACATATTTGTGAGATTAGAACGTCTATTATCACAAACAATTAAGTGGGATATGTAATTTCTATTTCTCTCTATCCATGTTTGATTATTATTATTAGGATAATTAAATGGCAAAAATTTGCCAATCGCTGAAAATAAATAATTTCGTAAATAAAAATTGCATAAAATCTAGGATTAAAAACTGAGATAATTTGGTTTCAGTGATGACAATTATTATTTGTACAAAATGCATATATTGTTTTTTCATACACTTTGGATATTTACTGTTGTACATCGAGTGTTTATTGTAATAAATTCCGTTGGTTAATGAATATCTACAATAGTTAAGTTATGAGCAATACAAGGGCTTATGCAATATACTTAATTCATAATTACATGAATTTTTATATAATAAATAACAGTTTAGTATTGAATTAATTCATTTTAAAATACTGATGATTAATTTTGAAAAATATTTAAAGATATAAAGGGTGTGAAAAATTTTAACAAAATTAAAATAATAAAATTAGATAGTATAGATAAGTTAAAACGTATAGATAAATTTAATTTATGGAATGACTGAATGAGTTGATTGTAAAATACTGCAGGGGCTTCCGATTATGATAAAAGTCCAACAATAAAATGATACAGTTGACGAAAATACAAATCCCAAAAGTTTATTTGAACATACATTATCTTGGTAATTGTATAAACTTTGACCAATCTTCGACGTTATTAAACTTGTAGCAACTGATGTTCGATTAAATATTGAATTGAATTGTAGGTACTTTGAGAAACGTGAATACTTTGAAGACGAGAACATCGACCAGAATAGGTTGATGGGAGGTAAACATTCCAAAGAAAATATTATTAGAATTTGGAGATGTTTTGAAGATGATAAATTTGGCTTTAAGGAAAAAGTGCCAATATTTAAACAAAAATTTTATTATATGTAATTTTAAATAACGCAGTTGCAATTGAATTAAAATTTAATGAAATTTATTAAAAATTAAATGTTGCAGACAATTAAAATACATATTTAAGAATAATTGAAATTTAAAAAGATAAATTATTTATCGAACGCTTGTGTATGAATAATCCCTATTCAATTTTTAAATCATGTTTGCAAAAATATCCTCAAAGGTTTTGACAATAATTGTTAAATTTTTTTAAAAGAATCAGATATTGAAATTATGTATGAAATAATATTGAGTATCCACAAAAAAGTTATCCGAGGACGCGGTGTTAAAAGATTTTTTGAGCCACCTTGATGTACCGATTTGTGAAGAGATTAACCTAATTTATATATCAGATAAGTGAATAACAAAACAAGCCCTTGCTGTGAAGTAATAATTATATTGTTGAAAAAAGTGTCGATTATTACATAATCCTCTTTAGTTTCTTTTGGAACTACTATATACAGAAATACATGTAGAAATACATTCTGATTTTCATTAAAAGCAAAAAAGTTAATTTAAATGAAAATCAGAAGGTATTTCGGTTGTTTCTCATTGTATATAGTATTTCCAAAAGAAACTGAAAAGGATTATTTAATAATCGAAACTTTTTTCAACAATATAATTATTACTTCGCAGCAAGAGCTTTATTTGTTATTCACTTATCTGATACATTAATTTATGCTGCTACCAAGGAATCACCGTTTTATACTTATACTAACTTATATAATTATGAAATAATAAATTTTTTATTAATTCTGTATTATTAATTCTGTTTTATAAATCTCAAATTTTAAAAATTAATTTTATAAAATTTTATAAAATCGACATTTAAACAAAGTTTCAATAAACTTTCAATAAAATTTTTTAAAATTTCTAAACAAAACTATTTTGCATTTATTTTCATCATGCAACACGAAATTGTGTTTACTAATATCAATCAATTCCCTAAATCTACTGTGATCAAGAACTTGAGAGTGAAAATGAATTTAAAAGTTTTTAGTATATATATTTAAAATATAAAAGATTAATGAAGAAATTTGTTTGAAAAAGTTATTTAATTGTATAGTTTCAAATTCAAATCTACCTGGAAATGACAGTGAGTCTGTCCAAATATATTGTATATGATGGATTGGCGCTTTCTTTCATTTTATTCAACGGCAATGTCTTGCGTATCTTTTAATTAATTGAAAAGTTATTCTTCGTTTGTTCCAGTATTCAAGAGAAGAACTTTGTAATTGAGTATGAGATGTGGGAATTCAATGAATGAAAAACTATCAATGATTGAATTATATTTGTTTGATATAGATAGTGAGGTTTGTTTTTGGGTTTGTATTTTGTATTATAGGATCGTCATCGTGTTTATTGGTAGATCTCAAGTCTTGCTTAGATGGTGTTCAGATCTTTAATATGAATATTTATGTCATGGGTGCAACGCTACATATAAGTTAATTCTATGTAAAATTTAAATTTGTAATTAATTCAATAATTCTGAACCTTTATAGGTTTTGTCATTATATAATCAATTTGGTTCACCCTTACCATTGCGTAACGAAGCCTCTAAATGCTTCAAATTTCTCTTCAGTGTATCGACTGTAATGTTGGCACCAATCAATCCGTGCTGACAAAGATATATCGCATCTATATTAAATGAAGTTATCCTTATCATAGTAGGAAATTATTTTGGAAAACGAGACATAATCTTGCAAAATAGACAAAACAAGCTGCAACGGATTTTAGGAACCAAGAACTAAAAGGGTAGGCAGAAAACCCTGAGGTGAATAATGAGTTAAAATAAAGCATAACATCATTGTAAGCTTAGTAGTATTTGTAAAAGAATAACTATGTTTTGAATAAGGATAATTCATTGTGGATAATATTGGTCCGTGTAATTATACTGGTGCTTGCATTTCCTGTTTAATATAATAATTTTGTTGCCATATCAATTTCTCCAAAGACAAGTTGAAGGTTATTGCAACTCCTTGTCAGGAATAGGTAAATCAGATTTCTTGGTGTTTTGCAGTGTGAGTTATTCATTTCTATAATAATGCTAATCATCATTACCTGTTTTATAGACTCATCTCAAACCACCACAAATCCATCTCAGATATGCACAACTGAAAGTTTGCCAGACCGCATTTTATCTCAAACCGATTTTATAATAATTATAGGAAAAAAATAAAATTTTGAGCTATTGTACATTATTTATTAATATTCAAGTATGACATCAACAACTTTTCCAACTTGAGTAAGTACTAGGTACAAGACAGCTTGTTTTCCAATAATTTCCCATGTTCACACTTTCAACTACACCCAAAAAGGAACTTGTTTGCTTTGACGTAGACTTATCGATCCCCAATTGCTTACTCTTTTATTGAGGCCATTTGTCTTTCTTTTCTAACAGAAACTCCGGACCGTGAAACCAATTCGATGAATTACTGAGTTTCTTTACCTTCACTCCTCTTGATATTAAATCTACCACATTATCCTTCGTTGGCACGTACCTCCGTTGATTATAACGCGTTCGTCTTTGAATCTCGCCAATTCGTTTTGCTACAAATACTTTGCAATTTCGACCGTTTAGCGTTATTCAATACAGAACGTCTTCACTGTCCGTCCGAAACGTCACTCTTTTAATATCCGATTTCATTCCTTGGGATATTTTCATCCCCAATTTAACTCCGAGTTCAGCCGCCATTAACTCTAAACGTGGGATGCTTATTACCTTTATCAGCGCGACTTTTGATTTAGCAGCTATCAAGTTAGTTCGAACCTCATCACACTTGTTTTCTCTTACATAAGCTACAGCACCAAATGCATGTTTTGAGGAGTCAACAAATATATGGATATTCCACTCACTCTCGTCATATCTTATCAAACAACGATTACACTTTATTTGATCTAGATACGAAATCTCCCCTAACCAACACTCGACTTTCTTTGTTAATTCTCGTGGAAATGGGTCATTCCAATCTGCCCCAAATAACCAAATCTCTTGCAGCAACATTTTCCCTCTGATCAAAAAGGCTTCAGCTAACCCCAATGGATCAAATATTTTTGCTAAACGGCTTAAGAACTCGCGTTTTGAAATTCTTCTTTTACTTGACTATGAGTTTTAAACCCGAATTCATCTTCAGTTGCAAACCATACTAACCCCAAGTGTCTTCACTTATAAACAGATCTTATCTTCTAAATTTAACGATTTTGATCTACTTTCTATTGGAATGGTTTCCAAAACCTTTTCATCATTTGTCAACTATTTGCTCTTCTCCATCCCTGACATTTGCCAAATCTCTATTATTTCTGTTTTTATCTTTATAGCCTCCTTAGTAGACTTAAAGGAATCTATAGTGTGATCCATATAGGTGGAATTTACGATAGATTCTACGGCTTCTGGGAACTTCAAACTTAATTTTTCTGCATTGCGTCTATTTACCAGTTGTTCTAAAAATGATGAAACGTTTAATCCAAAAACTAATCTTTCGAATTCAAAGCCTTCTACTCCTCCGCTGTTTGCCCAGAGAAACCGTAAATATTTTCTGTTTTTTCACCAAACAATAATTCTTTTTCATCTTCGCTTCCAAACTTTCTTCTTTTCCTCTTTAATCCTTCGCTTTTGTTGATTTTCACTTTCCGTATTTTTGATAATTCCGTGAACAAGTCGTCTCCACTCGGAATATCTCGTTGGATTATCCTGCTTCTTCCATTTGTCATTCGACTCATTCGATGATCTTTCAGCATCTGGCGTTTGATTTTTCTTACTCTCATTTTCATCCATAGCTACTGACAATTTCCATACATCTTGACTTTTCAATTTCGTTTCATCTTTTCTTGAATCCTCCACCAACTCCTCAATGACCGCTTCAACTAGCTGACAATTGTTCTCAATCTCGTCATTCCAGATTTTCCAACTCGATCCGCAATATCTGGAATTACAGGAGCTCCTCCTGCTAATCTTAAAATGCAAATGTATGTTCGACCCTTTCTGGATATCATAATACAATATCGTTTTGCCATCTACTAACTGTTTTCCTTCAAATATTAGTCTTTGTTGTTTATGTGAAATATCTTCCTTGTCTTGAATTTTGGCTTTAACATTTTCAATAGTATCTAAAGACTTAACTTCAAGTGTAATTGATTTTGCACTCAAATTTTTACAAGTATTTGGTATCTCACACTAACCACATACGGTAGTGGCAAATCTTTAGGTTCCTTGAGACTCTCATATTCCACTTTCAATTCCGCCAAACTGATTTCATGGTTATTTACTATTAATGGTTATGGAACTTTTTCAACAATCTATTTTCTATTTTCTCGTTTTTCTTTGGTATCATTATTTTCTTCGATGTCCAAAAAGTTAGAATGACTTAATCTACACCACCAACCCAACACCACCAAAAGCCACTATACCCTACCGAAGCCAAATAATTATCGTCGCTATTAATTGATATGCTGTACACAATGCCAATGTGTTTTTCATCCTCTCCATTCAAATTAATTACTTTAAATTTATTTTTATAAAAGGGACCCTTAAGGGAAAATGCTTCGCCTTTTACATTAAAAAGTTTTAAAAATTCAAAATTTTCAAATATTAATGTCAAAAATTGTACCTTGTTCTGGCTAGATAGTCAGAACCACGTTCTTCTACTAGATATTTCCTTGATTAGCAGCCGATTGAGACTTGATTCCGGTTCCACTCATCCCACACTGATATGGGAATCTGTGCTGGAGACAAAGAACTGAGATTGAATTTCAAAATCGCATACCATTAACTTTGCCGATTTCACTTCTCTCACTTTTCATCCTCATAGTATATCCACATTTTGTTGCATTAATGTATTTTATAACAGAATCAACAGACGATCCAATGTCATTAATAGAATTGACAAAACTGTCATCTGTTCTCTCTGAATAATTTTCATCCTCTTTTGTTGAACCCATTCCAAAATTTTCGAAGTAATTTCAACCAGTTTTCAGTTCATTCATCAATTGAGATTTAGATGGTATTGATAATACTAACAAATCGTTATGGTGAGATTCTTCAATCGGAGATAAACTTCTTAAATACATAAACTGAACATTCAAGTCAACCCATTTTGAAAAACAATTCACAAATGACATCGAAGAAAAGAATTTGAAATTATTATAAATTTCATTCACAATCAAATTTCAAGTCAAAACATTCTAATAAAACTGACCAAGCAAAACAAAGTTCAAATTATAAGTAATTTTCACAATAAACAATAAAAAATAATTTTTACAAATTAAAATTAATTTACATTTTTAATTGGATGAAACAGTTAGCATGAAATCTGAACCTCTTTTCCAGTCTCGAGTAGTAGTATGTAAACTAGAATATTTAAATCAAACACCCGACATCCGAGTTATCCTAACGTCGCATAAGTTCACTCAGGAGCCGATGGAGTTTGATTTATATACGCTAGTTTCCATACTACTTTATATGAAAATCAACAATTCTAAAAACCAATAACTTTATAAAAATCGATAATTCTATAAAATCAATAATTCCTATAACTAGATATTTCATATATATTTCATACAAATCCTATCAAATATAAATTTGTTCAAATATAAATATATAACTTTTTTAAATCTTTATTATTTGTGAGTAAATGTTTATTTATATTTTCCATGGTTTTACCAAATGCTGAATTATTTAATAACTTATACATCATATCCCCAAATCCATCGTTATTTTTATTGGATTGATTTCTCATTTTTATATTATATTCGATATAATCTTTCATCAATGGTTTTTGATTAAAACTAATAATATGATGTACATTTATCAATTTCATTACTTTTTGTAAATAAAATGGTAATAACCTATAGTGATATAAATAATTTTCTTAATGTTTCTGGTCACATATTAATTTGATTGTTGAATCCTTGCCATTCGGATAAGTCCTCTTGTTTTCTTTTTCCTTTTATTGGAGCTAATGTAAAATGCATTGTTTTATCTCTTATATTATCTGGATCCTCTAAATCACATATTTTGAAATATCTAATAACAGAGTTGTTGGTTGTTTTTCATATTTTATTTATTATTTCTATTGTAGGAGTTTCCCATTTAAAATTTTTATATGGTAAATATTCTCTCATTATACCAGAATATAATGCGATTAATATATAAATGTACATATTATGTCTGATTTCTCATTTAAACACGTCTTTATTTTTTGAAATTCTTCACGACTTTGAATTTCTGTCAAATCATTAGGATATTTTTTATAAAGATAATTTTCATTGACTAATAATTTTCAGTGACTAAAGTATGTGCGCGTGGCCCCGGGTAAGAAACGAGTGTCATAAACGTGCCAAAAGCAGTTCACGGGTAGCAACAGCATGTACACACGTCAAACATCAATTAAGTTATGTAATATTACGTCAGTGAGGGGGTGTATCAGACTTGGACGCATCCTACTACTCATTTACCTTTGGTGTTACTTACGTTGATGAAAGTTATCAGCGCGTAATTTATGGACGTGCATTTCTTTTCATCAAATAAGTATTGGATGGCAGCCCATCTGTAATAATCCATTTCATTGGGGAGTAATTACTTTTGTTTTAATCTCTTTAATGAAAAGCTTTTAACTAGCATATTTTTTGATGAATTTTATAAACGTCTGTGATTGTTAAAAAATGAAAGTCATTTAAATTTATCTTTAGGAATTGTTTGAATCCTGAATTATATGGTGCATTAGACTAGATGTCTCATAGGAATTATGAAAACTCAAGAAAAAAGAAAATATTATTATTTAAACTTTTATTTTCTCTGATATTATCAATTAAAATTTAAATGTTTAAATCATTAAATAATTTTTTTAAAATATTTTGATTAGTTTTTAATTACAATAGTGTTAGGATTAATTACTTGATCAAGAAAAATTAAATTTTAAATGAACAAAAACAGATCAAAAATGAACAAAAAGATAAATTATTTATGCTATTGAGTATTTTAAACAATTCGGTTTTAAACTCTGCTTTCTATGTCAACATCACTTTGTTAAAAGTATAAATGCTTAAAAATGAAGGTTAAATATTCCAGTAGATTCTATTCTCAAAATATTTGAACAATATGGACGTGATGCAACAAAGTCAAGATGAATTTTGAAATCCGTATGCAAATAAGTACTATAGGATTTGTAATAAAATTAACGGAAGGAAACATTGTTAATAAAAACGTATATAAAAGGGGTTTTTAAAGGCCCACACATGTAAAATGAAGATTTACTTGTTTCAAATGAATAACAACTCTTATAATACAAATTTACGCGTAAATTCAACTTTATTACAAGAATAATGTTGGGCCAGAACACAAATGGCCTTGTAATTGTTTAAATGAATCGGTAATACACACGCAGACACAACATGCAGATTTAAAATCGAACCTATTAAAACATCAACTAACCCTGCTAAAATACGAGAAAGAGAACAATTAAATATAAAATTATAAAACACAAAAATAAATTAAAATAATAACATAGTGCAACAAGATCCGCACGAAATAAACATAAAAATAACACGAAAACCTAACAATTTGACCGAAATTTGACAATTTACGAAAAAATGCGAAATTTCATGAAAATGGAATAAAAATCAAATAATTTGAATTGGAAACAATTCAATTAAAAAATGTAAAAGAAAAATTGTCAAATTAAATTACAAAATAATAAAATTAAGAATAGAATATACTAGAAAATCACAAGGTCAAATTTTGTTTTACTAAATCAAAAATAACACACAAGGTTAGGGTCGCACAATAGGTATATATACCGATTCATTTTTACATAATTTTAATCAGTTTTTACAAAACTTGAAAGCGATTCTAGTCTGAAGCAGTCTTAACCAGTGAAATCTAGAAACTTCGATGTGCGTGAGAGAATGTTCGAAAACTCTCTCCACGTCGCGTCCTCGCAACCTCAAATGAGCTCTGCTTGGATGTCGGCGTGGGGAGAGAATGATGATGTATTATGCACGAAGATTTACGAACTACAATGTACTATGTGGCAAAATATATATTTATCAAAATAAATAGAATTTTTCCGTCGAAATTTTTTCCGGCCCACAGCCGAAACATCTCACAAGTTATTAAAATCAAACATACAACCGAGTTGTGTAAGCGCGTAGATAATCGCCAATAACTCGTGCCCGTGAAGGCTCCGGCGTGAGAACTCAGGAGCTGGAACGTCAATATCATTCCGTATAGGGGAAAAGGGTGAAGGAGAAATAGTCTTTTGGCTGTTTTGTCGACACCCATTTCCCGTAAACCCGACCTAAAATCACCGACAACAAACGGCTCAAAATTACCGCACCGAGTAGTCCAGTGGGCACTCATTAATTATAATATGAACACAATGCGCCTAAGATCAATCGGAGGGAAGGTAACGAGGAAATACTAAAATGAAATCGTTGTTATGGACTTCTGATACGATATTTAAAATCAATAAAATTAATTAGGAGTAAAGAATAAATAATGTAAATGTTATGGTCTTCCACTATAGTACTTCGAATTAAAATCAACAGATTGAATTAGAATCAATAAAATTAATTGGGAGTAAAGAATAAATAATGCAAATTCTTTTCGAACAATTTAAATTCCAAATCAAATTTAAAATTTAAAAGATTTTTAGATGTTAAAAATTAAATAAAACCCTGAACCACATGTGTCAACCGTAATAAAAATCCCAGACAATCTAAACCCAAATAACTGACTACTAACCATAAAGCATTTTTCTTAGTTAAAATCGGATATAGAAATGATAATTCGAAGAGTAGGAATCCATATCTCTCCAACGCGACGAAAATATTTTTACGATGAATCCGACCCTATCTAATGGCGGAACGTTAAACATCAATGCCGTTGACATTTAAGGAATAATTAAAATAGTTATAGGAAATGCCCAAACAAATAGATCACCAAAAATCGTACCAATAATTACACGAATGAATAGCTTCCCACATGAAACAAATACCCTAATTCGTCCATTCATTCCACAAGTTATTCCATTTCCCGAACACAATAATAAACAACGTTTTTCCAAATTTTTATTGAATAAATAAAAATAAAATGAATTAGATCCATAATTGAAAATGTTGCCGAAGGGAATCTCCCATCAAGCCATGATACATCAGAAAGTGATACCCTAGAAAGCCAAAAGTTAACAATTCATTAGAATTGAATTATACCATTTTTGCCGTGAGATGAATTAACTAGAATTATCTATCAACAAGTATCGACCAAACCTAAGGTAGTGGGTAAATCGGGAAGGCGAATGACCTGAGCAGAAATAATATTTACTATTTGTATAGCTAGCTTGACATTTACATACAAGCAGATCGATAGTGGCAAGTACCTCGTGCACGCTAAAGCGAGACTGAATTCAACAGGCGCACAAAATTCGAATGTCCCACACACGCGCTATACAGAAAAATTGTCTACATAATGATAGTCGGCGTGACCTTTGAATCATACTACCGATCATTCATAGTAACAACACACCCGACAGTATAAAAGTCACAGACAACGCGAAGTAGATCATTAATTTACAAGCAATTAAGATGCACTATCAACCGAATGGAAGAGATAGAAACTCTCCAGTGATGATCCCCGAGGAAGCCATAGTTCTAGAACCCAGATCCAACGTTGCAAGTAAATTAATTCCTATGTACTAATTCCCCTTTTAACTATATAAGTCCTAGATGGAAGCCCTGAAATGACTGACTCCAGTATCAACCTCACGAATCAGATTTGAACTAATGACATTTATAAAAATAAAAATTTATCTCGTAAATGAATCCTACATTGATTTTTATGAAATAATTTATGAGAGACTTAACGAACCCGGCAAAATACCATCAACGTTAACCAAGTATACTAGACGTTAACCCCAAACATCATGCATAATCTTCGATCTGACTCTGACCCGTTCGATGAGGGAATGATCCGAGTATTGACCCGACTAACACACTGACAACGGGGATAATAAAATATTTAGGCGCAACCAAAAAATTTTTTCAACTGATGAGACTTACAATTCTTGTTGTCGGAATGTCATGCCGAGAAAAACAATGGTAGATTATTGATAATATTCTAAATAATCAGTATAAAGTAAGGTATTTTATTAGTAACTTTTCTTTTAGTAGTAAATTGAATAAATAAGTAAAGTAAAATTGAAATATTTTATTAATGATTTTTTACAAAATAATAACGGATTCTTTTAGTAGCAAACTAAATAAATAAGTAAAATAAATTAAAGTATTTTATTAATGATTTTTACCAAATAATAACGGATTGTTTTAGCAGTAAACTTAATAAATAAGTAGAGTAGATTAAAGTATTTTATTAATGATTTTTACAATATGATAGCGGATTCTCTCAATAGTAGATTAGATCAATGAGCAGAGTAAATTAGAATATATTATTAATAATTTTTTATAAACCAATAATGGGTTCTTTTGCAGTGGACTAGCTGGATAATCCGAGTGAATGGAAGTAGTTTATTAATATATTTCATAAGACCAAAAAGTACCCTTAGTAGTAGTTTATACGAACGCCTAATGTAAATTAGAATGTTTCCTTAATGATATCATTCGGATTTCCGCTAATTTTTCTTAGTTATAAATCATATCCTCGGCATGTCATTTTGAGTGGGTTGGAGCTCATCAGTTAGGATGGTTCACGTTAATATTCAATTAAAATAATATGAAAATAAGAGTGCTATTCACAATGCTGTCCAAATTGAATTCTCACTCTAATAATTACTAATGATTAGTGTCCCAAATAATTAGACATCTGGAACATCGTTAATTAAACCAAATAGCGCATAAGAGTTTACAACCTTTTTGTATATGACATACGATAACTTTGACAGAGAGTAACTCCCTAATAGAATTTGGTACCCCGTAAATAACCAAATTGTCATTCTCATTAGTCGATGGTGAATAGGGTGAAACATAATTGAATATTCTAGATCGGAAAATATGTCCCTGGTACAGTTTATCTTAATCGATTTTCTTTAACGTTAGATAAGTATGATTCTGAATTGATTTGAATTACCCTATGTATCATTTAAAGATTCGACTTTGTAGAGCGAGTTGATCAAGGAAAAGATATCGCGTTTAGGTGAAATTTCCCTACAATGTCAAGCTCCATTTTCAAAATATAGATGAGGATGGTTACGCTCCGCCGTACAACACTTCATTCAACCTCGATGACGAGAGGCTAAACGTCAAAGCGGAGGCCATGAACGTAGTTGTCCAACGGTAGGTCCTTCCCCGAAAATGAGAAGGAACGAAGAACCAGCTGAACGACACAACGAGCATCCCTACGCCCGGACAGTTCCTAAACCGGATTCCTTCCAACATCATAGGAAGACTGACCGTGACAATTATCGACGATAGAGTACGATGACATCATCTTAGTTAAATGAAATAAAACCTCTTAGTTAATATTGATACTTGTTTAATCTAAATTATTAATAAAATCACGCCGGTCGGACTCTATAGTTAATGATTACAATTAATTAAATACACCGAAGTAAAATAATGCGATATAATAAACCTCTTTTGCAGATATGGAACCAGTGAGAATATTGCAACGAGAGTTAGATCGCGCGTGGAAAACTAATGAGAATTTTCACGCACAAATCTTGCAGCTGACAAGCAAAATACAACGGATTAGAACTACGTGGGTAGAGCCGGCGAAGGCAAAAACGCTCTACCAAAAGATAACAACGGCTCAAAAGGGCTGGTCGGAGGAAAACAAATAAATCAGCCTGAGAACGCAAATAAAGAGTCTGGAGGTGGCAGTGTCAGCCTGCCAGGAAAGCGCAGCGGTGACATACCCCCTCGTCTTCGCCCCTGCTCAGCTAGCGTATCGAGATTCAATGACGACTCCGAAGATCGCCCCAAAGCCCAGCACTCATCGGCCGGGGAGAAAAGAACGAGCCAAGCGTCAAGCTGCTCGAGCATCAACTAATGTGTAATTCGATATTCTCAAATACATGTTTGTTATCATTTAATTATTCTTTGATTGTTTCGATGGTCATACGAGAAGGGCATAACGTAGTACACACGAGATTGAACAAGGAAGAACCAGTAATTAAGCGTTTATAAGGGCAAACAGATAAAGATGGGACCCGAGTAAATAAAGCACACACAGACCTTCTAACGGTCGTGTGTTGAACCCAGCTTAAGGTCGGGCCAGAGTAGTTCCTATGTGGCGCTCACCTTTGGCGACCTCAAAACCCATGGTTACATTACCAACATTGCCTAGCAACGGGTAACCACTGGGCATGGCAAACAATGTTCATCTGGGGTTAAAGTAATCGAAACCAAAAACCCCACAATAATAAAAATAAAAAAGATACTATAAGTTTACTGTGATTTATGTTACATAAATTATGTAAAGAAATTAGAAACTGTAAGTCACAACTGAATATTAAACATAATAAAATTGGTCATGGAGTTGGATCTCATAATCATAAAGTAAAATAGTTCAATGTTTTTAATACTTTATTTAAAATTTATTCGAATTCTTCCGCAATTTTAATTCTAGTACTGGGAAACATGCATTGTGCTATATTATTGTCCAATAAAAGATGGTCATGGGAAAAATTGAGGATACTTTTAAAAATGACAATAATTCATGTTGGATTTCATTTGAATGCTTAGTCAGCATGTAATCACCGGCGCCCAATTGATCTATATCATCATGGAAATATTTAGCCAAATCGTTTAATTGGTACTCGTTTGACCAGTTGAAGCATTCTTGGACACCGGAATCTACCCATAATCGAAACAAGGTTTAGTGACTTCCATGGCTTGAATAATATCAGAACCTATTTTAGCATCTGCTGATTTAACCGGATCTCCGAAAGAAAGATGTAATGCTGTCATAGTCTGTAAAATTGCTATCATCGATTGAGTTGTCTTGTTGTAAACAACTGGTTTATACTGCCTTATTATCCTCATTTGTAACTCCATCCTCGTGAATGATTGTCATTTGTTTAGCCATAGTACTTTTACCGGACTCATCAGACCCTAAAAGCAATAATTTAACATATTTTGCTACTTGAACATCATTTTCCTAAAGTTGCTTAACAATATTACGACTTTTATCGAGAGCTTCACGTTCATCTTTATTAATCTTTTCAGTTGCTTGAACATTAAAATTTCCTGATTTATTTTCCCTTTAAATGTAGAATAATTTTAAAAAAACAATTACAATTTTAAAATCTGTATTTAACAAAATAAATCCAAATGTTACACAATTATATATTTTATTTTAACTTCCCTCCAAAAACATAATCTAATTCTAGCTCGAATAAACAATACATACAAAATAAAATTTTACATAAAAAAAACACAATTCCTATTCAAAATTCAACAATTCTTCTGAAAAGGGATTTTAGCTTTCTTTGAACAAAATACATTTTTATTTCTCAACTAATTAATATTTGCTTAAAATCCTAACTAATATAATACTGTTTGCTAAAATGCAATAACGCTATTTCCAAATTGAAACTGCTATAAGCAAACAATTTGCTAGTGTAACTCATTTGAGATTTATGTGGTTAGAAAGAAAATGCATTAAAGTGTAATTTTGTTAAAATTGTTGTTTCATTTATCAGTTGATGCATGTAAATATAACCGGATCTATTTTCTATTTGTCCCATAGATCTGACCGTATGTCATCCAAAATGTATGCGTACACCTACCCAATAGTGTATATAGTGATTATAGCAGATTGAATATGGAAATGGTGTATCATTGAGATACATTTTATTTCAAGTTTGATCGCTATTTTTACTAGAGGAATTTTAAGAAGATGTGTTGACATTTTTCATTTATTTTCTCTTGCCTATTTTGAAATCTATCATGAAACGCTACTTTCAGCACACGGATAAGATGGTGTGTTGCTTATGATGTAAGAAATTTTATATTTTTGTTTTATTATGGTATTTGGAGCTCTATTGTCTTTCTGTATATTTAAATTATGACATGTTTCCTTCTTAAGTGTCTCAATAAGTTAATTATTTTCCTGGGTCAGCCTTATCTTTCCTGAATTCTTACGAATTCTGCTTATTAATAGTTTAATTGCTATATAAATAAGCGATTGTCCTTCTTGGCATAGGGGAAAACCTAAATTGCTTGTGAATTTTTGTTAACCCCTTTACCGGTTATGTTGACTATAGTCTTCTTGAACAATATATCTTCTTGACCCGAATAAACTCATAAATATAAACTACCGTACATGTTCAGTAAAATATAAATCTCAGCAATATTCGTTATTTTCTAAAGAAACCTAAAAAATCTTCCGTATTTTCCTGATATTGTGCGACACTTAAAAATTAAAATTTTTAATAACCGCTTATCAGTCTTGATTTTATCTTTAGTTTGGTCATGTTGAATAATTAAAACAAATTTTGAATGTTCATTCATAGTAGCAATATAGGAAATGTTTATCTAATTTAATTGAATTGAGAAAGTTATTATCATTTTTATTCTTATAAATTATTTAAAAATGTATATAAATCAAGAATATTTAGAAGAATTTCAATAAAATTATGAATAATTTTGTAATTAATTAAATACAACTTATCACAATATTTAATTTAATTATAATTGGAAATATATATATATATTTATTAAATGAGATTTTTCAAAATTTGAAATTATCAAATGTATTAAAATAATTATATGTATATGTTTCCTGTTGCATTTTATGTGGACAAAATGACGGATTTTTTTAGTAGTAATCATAAATGTGATGTAATAAAAAAATGTTATCATTTATTGTCATCCTGTCTAACAGCTGTCCTGCTACTAAACGTATTGTCAAGAAGACATAATATCGTTACTACAAATGTGGTTTAAATGTCAGTAATGGTCTTTAATTTCTAATGGCGAGAACCTATGCAGTGTAAGTAAATTTGATTCCTGCAAGTCTCTCCCTAAATCATAAAACAAAAGTAACACATTCCCATTTATCCAAATATCCCATATCATACAAAAAAAAGTGTAAAATCACGACTTAGATCCCAAAGTTTCAAATGAAATGCAATCTCTCATTTTAAAAATGCTAAAAATATTTCTAATCAAATTTTTCTTGTTAGAAATGTGATAAACATTTTATTCATTTTATTTTTAGATTTTTGATTTTGACAATTTATTAAAAAAAGATAATTCAATTAACTCACCAGTTTGCCAGAGATGAAATATAATATATATTGAAAAATGCATTAATTCCATTAGGTCAATTATAAATCATTATTAATCTAACAATTATATTTAATAATTAATAAATTATAATTTAAGTTATAAAAATTTAATTATATTTTTCCAATGCTGACTAATTTTCATTTAATGAGTGTAGGACAACAGTAATTAATAGTTATTCTAAATAATATATGTTGAATTTGTACACCAAGCCCCATTGAGATAAATTCCGATATAATTCAAGTTGATACATAAATCAACTTGGCGGAATTTATTTTGTGAAAAAATAAATGCATTTCAGCCATTTTTTAAATGGCTGCTAAGTAAGTTATTTTTTATATAGTTATATAACTTAAAGTTAAAAAATTTTAAGAGTTGAATTATGATTTCATAAGGAAATATGATCATAATTCAAGCTCTTAAATATAACTTTGATCAACTATTTCATATATATTATTATAAATAATATTTAGGAAATCAAGTAACAATAACTAATCTCCAAAAATATGTATTTTTTTCGGATATTATTCAAAAAAGTGAGGTTAATTATTTTTGAAGTTATAAAAATTATTAATTGTATTTTAAATAATTATATTTTTTATACATATTTTGAAAAAAAAATAATTTGGTTTATGATTATTTTTTAAAACTTACCAATATAATTTAAAAATTTATGCTTTTTTTCAGGTTTTGCTTTTTTTCGACAGAAATATCTGAAAAATTAAATTAATTTTAGTTTTAAGGGTAAATCTTATGAAGATACATCCTCATTACTCGAAATTTCCTAGCAATAACCTCAAAATTTAAATTAAAAATTTTTTCCGTCATTTTTCTTTCTAAAAATATCTCAAAAATGTCTATAAATTAATTTATTATAGGGGTTTTCAACTTCGGATGGCTACATGTTAAAATTTTGCATGCATCTTTTATTATGGGTTGTGTTAATGTGCATTATTTTATTTCTCTATCCCTTTTTGTGTTTCTATAGTGTAAGGTTTGTCTCATTGACTATTTTACAAGCAACCTCAAGGTGAGTTAGTGTGTTTATATGTTATAAATTTATTGATTTTTGTTTTATATTATAGGTGATTTATCTCAACTTCGCTTGGTGTATGACTGAAGATTATGTAATGTATGTCTGAATGTCAAAGGTGTGATTTATGTGATTTATGTATGCATGCGTGTATCTTGCTCAAGGTACTTACAACATAATAATTTCCTGGACTTATCTTTAACTCAGAATCACTTATTCTTTGAAATACTTTTCTTATTCGCTTATAACCTTCTTGTAAGGAAGAAGAAAATATTAATATTTCTCCAAGATAAACCACAGCTTCTTTACAATTTAATAGCCCTAATACTGTCAGTTTATTAAAAAAGAAATAAAACTTTTAGGACATATGATAAACGAGAAAGGAATACATACTGATGACAGTAAAATAATCGCTATTGAAAATTTTGAAACCCTAAAATGTGTTAAAAAATTACGGAGCTTTCTTGGATTAACGAATTATTATCAGAGGTTTATAAAGAACTATAGTATGTATTCAAAACCACTCGAGAAATTGTATAGTGTAAATCAGACAAAAATCATGTGGACAAATGAATGAAAAGACGTTTTTCAAGAATTAAAGAAAGCATTAGTAAAAGCTTTAATTCTAGTATTCCCTGATTTTACAAAGGAGTTTATCTTCGACACATATGCCAGTTTCGACAGAACTGTATCAGTTTTATCGCAATTGGATAGAAATCGTAAAGAAAAAGTAATTGCATATAGTTCGCATTCAATAAATAAGCACGAAGTAGGCTATTGTTTGACTCGGAAAACGTTATTAGCTATAATTTATTTTACACTTAAAACATTATTCATATGGCAAAAGGTTTAAATTGAGGACAGATCATAAGGCAATAAAGTTCATGTTGAAGACCAAGAGACCAATCACACCTCAATTTCAAACATCGATCAATCAATTAAGTGGTCTAATTATTTAAATGGAATACCGTAAGGGAGAAACGCATTATAATGCAGATGGACTGTCGAGAACTGAATATGATATGTAAATGCATTGTCAAACGATTCACGAGGAACCAAAAACAGGACAACTAAAAACAAAGGTTCTAGCACTCATGTGTCAAGAAGATGGAAAACTGTGGCAACAAGATTCTAAGGAAATACAAAATATCAAGAAAGATATATTAATTGAGAAGAAAACAAAATTTATAGAAAGTAATGACAATTACAGCAATAAATAATGAAAAATGGATTTTGAAATTCGGAGCTCCCAAGAGTATTCATTGTGACAGAGGAAAAGCATTTAAGTCAGCTTTGATAAAAGCATTTGCTGATAAACATGGTATTAATCTAATATATTCAAGTCCGTATCATCATTCTGCTAATGGACAAATTGAACGCCAATTTAGAACTATTAGAGATGCTTTCCAGGTCTCCTTAAAAGAAAGAAAGAACGGACAAAGACTGGGTCGAAATACTTCCTGGAGTTGAATTTATGCTGAATGCGACAATTCAGAAAACTACTCAGCTGAGTTCCGCACAAATTGTTTTTTGGGAAAAGATTGCAAGAGAGCGGTATGAAAATGACGAAACGTGTGATCTACAATTATTTATGGAAAACCGTAAATCAGAAAGATTAGAGTTAAAAAAGCTGATACAAGGGAGAAAAGAAACTGAACTATTTCCCGGAGAAAAACGACCAAACTAAATCTTCAATGTTGGAGATGTTGTGTTGGTTGTCAAAGGTGTGATTTATGTGATTATCTTGCTCAAGATACTTACAATATAATAATTTCCTCGTGCGAGTTACTCACTTGTTTTAGATAATAAATATTATGTGACAAAGTCTTCTAACAATGAGTACAAAAAATAATGAAACATTTCTAATGTGTTTTAATCTGTATGCAAAGTATACTGCTAACTTTATTCATTAAATTTTTAGTTTCCGAACTATTTTTTTACTTTATCATTTACTTTATCCCTCAACATAGTTCCCAGCATTCTTACTGCCGTAAATTTATATCCAACAACCAACCTATCTTTTATCAATTTACCTATTCATAATATTTTATAAACTTATCGCCGTTAAGCTATTGTAAATTACTTAGGTAAACTTGATAATAAAATTTATCATACAAATCTATAAAAACAAACTCAATGCAATAATATACATGTTTTACAAAGACAGTTTTACAGTTTTACTCAAACATCCAAGCACGGAATGAGCCGGTTGGGCATCTGGTAAACTCCTAGTTAATTTAAAAATTAATAAAAATATTAAAATGTTTTTTAAATATAATAATTTTTAATTATGTAATATTTATTTGCTTTACTTTATAACATTTAATAATAATATGTGTGTTAATCCTTTTACTATTCTATAAAAGCCGTTTTAAAATTGTTTGCCAGGACCAGTCAAATCAGTCAGTCCGCTACTGCAAACATCATTCATTATTTTCAACATTCATTATTTCAAAAATTATCACTAAAAAAATTTCACAATTTTTTCAACGTGAAATAGATTGAATTTTAATGAATAAAATAACATGATTTGTTTTATTAATCAAAACAAATATTCAATAAACAAACAACATATTTACCAGGATTTCTCAAATTCAATTTATCTGCTCAAATATAAAATCTCGAATAAGGGGAAAACGTTTTGATTATAATCCAATTGCAACTAAAACTTACTTTGTAGCTCTGACTCGCCGTGCTCTTTGGTATCAATCAATAACTCACAGCGACATATTAAATATTTATTGATATCACAATAAATGCAATTTAACTCACAGACAAAGCAGTTAGAAATGAAACTCTGATGATTCGATTAGTTTTTACTACAAATTTTTATTTATATTTGCCAACAATATTTCCTAACTTTTTATCATTAGTCTTTTAATTGTTTTTCAAAATATTCCTTCATTTGGTTTGACCTGCTTAAAAGCAGATTTTTCATATTCACATCATTTAATCACAGTTGTCTTTTGCTTTACTGATAACACCAAAATTTGTCACATTCCCTCCGGCTGTTCATTTTATCTTTGGTCTTATCGAAAGGATATTGCATTTTGACTAAGAAGGTATCTCATATTTTTTGTTTTTTCTGTCATTGTTGGCAGGAATGATAATTTTATTGTTTCAATAATTTTATTTTCGAATTTCTCGTTTGTACTAATTAATTAGCCTTGACATCTTTTTTATTTATTTTAATTTTTTATATTCTAATATTGCATATATGAATGAAATATTTTCTGAAAACCCCAGTATAACCATTGTGCTCCTGTTCCTCACTATCGAAAAATGAAAGTGTTAACCAAGCACGAGTTCAGAAAACTATTTCAAAAATAGAGTTCTGTTGGAAAATTTTATTGGCTATTTTTATTTAATTTTTTTGGTTTATAGACAGAATCATATTTAACATCTCTGTTAGAAAACCTTTTAGTATGTCTATTTTTATATTTTAATGTATTTTTTAAAGTTAAAAACCTATAATAATTTTACTGTTTTATTAAATAAAATGATTTTTAATAATAATAAAATCAGGAAAATGAATAAAAATTTTAAATATTTTTTTTTAATTTATATCAATTTTTTGTTTAAATGTATCTAGAAAAAATCGAATATGCATAGAGAAATTGGAATATTCATGGATTTCTGAATCAGCCTATCAAAATGAATTTAAATTATAATTGGAAAATAATTATTTTCTTTACGAAATACATTGTTTTATTGATGTAGTTATTTGAGAGAAAACATTTCTATTATTTTATTATGTTTACTATGTTGCTATAAATAAAGAAAAAGTCTTTTTCAATATGAAATCTAATTTCAGAATGAATTATTTCATTTTTAATGGAACTTCGAGTTTGAACTTCTTTGAAAATGATAGCTCAGTGATTGTCAGCACGAAGATTTTTGATGTCCTCATTCCTGTCAATTGTTCCGTGAACGCTTTGATAACGCTGATCCTGATCACAGTATGCATTCGGAAAGGAGTGATCGGTCCTAGCACAAAGGTCTACATTATCGCAAATGCTATACTCGATTTAATAGCAATTTTAATTTTAATGTTTATCAACTTTGATCTGCACTATAAATTCCAAAACGCTCATTTAATGGTCATGATTAAATGTTTCATTGAACTACTCGATATCATTCTTTTATCGTCGAACTGGATCACGACTCTTTTAGGTCTAGAACGATGTGTAGCCGTTCGGGATCCATTCTTGGCGAAACGCATTACCAATCGCCATCGGTACTTCAGTATATCTATAGTAATTGTTACGGCGGCCATTTTAAGAATACCAAACGCAATTTTGGCAATTTGGAAACAAGAAATGATCTTTAATTCTCTTGAAAACACCAGTCTTGTAAACGTTCAATCGAAATTCCAGAAAAACATTTTGATTTTGCAAAATATCCAAAATTGGTTCGTTGATTTTTGCATTTTTTTCGTTGTTCCGTTTTCACTGATGTGCTGGATGAGTTACGTACTGCTTCGAGCGATTCGGTCGTCGCAACAATTTCTCCAATATCGGATTTCGAATGAAATAAAATCTTTCAATCAGAAAAATGAGCAGAAAATTACGATATTTCTTTTCGTTGTGTTGTTGAATTTTATCATTTTTCAGGGACCCTTGGCTTTGTATACGGGACTGTCTTCGATAGGAATGGCAAATTACTATTCAATCTTTACTCAGTACCAGTTTGTTATTCGGCCGTCATGTGTTTTCATTTTTTCAATCAAAAATGAAGCGAACTTCATTTTATATCTTTACCATAATTATCAATTCCGCAAGCGTTTCTACCGTTTATTAGACGGAAGATGGAGTAACAGGCACCGATCAAGCTGCAGTACCGCTGCGATTTTTTCAGCTAGTTATGCGTATAAAAACACGGTATCTGTCCCCTTCAGGTTATCTTCATGTAATGTTATGCAGGATTTATGACACTTTTACATTTTAAGCATTCATAACATACATTATTTATTAAAATACAAAGTCTCATAAAATATTGTCTTTGAATTTACTCATATATATCTATAAAAGAAAGCGCCAATCCAGCATATATATTATACTAAAATATATTTCGACAGACTCACTGTCATTGTCAAGTAGATTCAAATTTGTAATTATAAAAAATAAATTACTTTTTTCCAAACAAATTTTTTCTTTTATATTTTAACACATATTATACTAAAATTCATAAATTCTGCTATATAAATCTCAATTTTTAAAGAATTTATTTTATAAATTTTTTAAAAATTGAAATTTATAAAACAGATTTTATGATTTTTAGTATTTTTTAAAATATAAAAGAAAAAATTTGTATGGAAAAATAATAATTTATTCTTTATAGTTTCAAGTTCGAATCTACCTGAGTCCGTCAAAAAATGTTGTAGTAAAATATATATGTTGTATTGGCGCTTTCTTTCATTTAATTCTATGCCCACGTTTTGTGATTTTTTATTATACACTTTTAATCATAGTTACTTCATAAATAAATGCCACCAATCATAATTCCAAATTTTCGATCTTAGAAGTTCATTCTTTTATTTATTATTCTTTGGTTTTCGAGCTGGATGACTTTTCGAATGCGTTGTTTCTCTTCTAACTATGCCTGTGCTTGCATCTTCTGGTATTTCATTATTTTAATTATTTGTGTTTAATGATTCTCAATGTGCTATGTACTTTATTTTGTATTATTTGATGTAAGATCACATAATTTAAATCATTTTGGTGCAGGTTCGGGAGCATCTGTATGTTTTTCTTTGCATTTAAACCAATACCACACTTTTCATTTTAATCCAAACCGTAATGACAATAAAACAATCTAGGTATATTTGTAACCGAATACTGAGTCATATAAAAATACATCTCTCATCAGTCTTTATATAGGTTGATAAGAAGATGCAAATTGTGAATAAAATGATACGATCTGAAATAAGGTTTTGTTTAGTAAAATTGAAGTATTTGTGTATGAGTATAAAGTTTCAATGGAGTTATTGTTACTGTGGCGTTACATTTAAATGGTAAACTTATTTTTATTTTTTGACTTAAAATTTAAAGCCGAAGAGTATTCATGAAATTAAGCAATATTCGTGAATTCGAGGAAATGAATATAGCGATCGACGTTCTTCAATATAGTAAGAATTCAATAATGCAAAAGACTAAATATAATTTCAACTATCCGTTCGTTGACTTGGTATTGATTGAAAAGTGTAATATTTATCTTAATTATTAAAATATTGACTAAAGTTTAGAAATAAACTGTCATTGTTTGGTGGTAAATAATTTAGATTGATTCCTTTATTACAGAGATAGTATTGGTATTACATGTGTTTTCACGGTTTGCAAAAGGTGTTTTGTTCTAAATGTTTTAGAAGCTCTATTTTTTGTTTCTATACAAACACTGAGTTGGGCTTCAACTCTAAAACGAATCCGGAACTTTACCACTTATTTAAATCAGGTATTCGTGGTGAATTTATCAACATCAAGTTGAGGTGAATGATTCAACTCAAATAACATATCAAAATGTTAATAATTTATATGGATGGGCATTATCTCAGAAACTTGTAGTTGATGAGATTAGGCCATTACTTTTCAGACTATGGATCAATAGTTTTTATTTATTTAATGTATATTTTCGGCACATTTCGAGTGTTAAATAAAACTGAATACTTATTTATAGTCTGTAAAGAAATAAAGCTAAAGGAATCTATTTAATGATAATAAATTTTTAAAACTTTTAAATGCTAAAATCAAAACACTTCTGTGAAATATCTTTTTTTGTGTTTTGTTAAAAAGAAAAAACAAATTTAACATCTCAAGGCTCTTCAATAATCAAAATCAAGTTTATTAAATTTAAATATTTTATCAAATATATGGAGAGACAATCAAAAAAAAATTCTAACTTTGGATCTAATTAAAAATGAAAAAATATGCATTTCCTAACCGCCGCCCATTTTTGTTCAAAATCAAACTAAAATAATTTATTTTTGTGATTTTTGGAGGAAACTTAACCTAGGAAAATTTAAATTTCTTATATTTTCAGTGTAGCAACCGTCAATTTCCAAATGATTTATATAGTATTAAGTATTTAATTTTTTGGTACTTGTTTATCTCATTTTATGGTTTTGTTTTATTTTAACTAAAATTAATGATTGTTTTAATCGGAAAATCAAAAACTAAGAAAAATGATTTATAAATATTTTGATTTATTCAAATAAATATTATTTAATTTTATTTGCGTTTTTGAAATTTTTATCTTATATTATGAATAGAAGTAATTCAATTTGTTCTCAACAAACAAATTCATTGAATTTAACAAGTTAAGTGAACCATAAAGATGATCAGCTTGAACCACAAATTTATAAGCAATTTAAATTATTGTGAAAAAAAGTTACATTAGCTTTGTAAAAATAAAAAAATAATTTTTGTGGATTATTGCAATATTTCAAAATGTGAATATTTATTTTACAAGTTTTGAATATTTTAGTAAATAAAGATATTTTAAATTAAGAGTTTTGAAGTGAAATTGTTGTAAACTAAACTTATTATTAAAATGATTTGAAGTCAGTGTTTTCCAAAATTTTTACAAAAATGTACCGTTACTCCTCTCCTAGAAAAAGTCTCTAAAAATAAAGTTTTGTTTTAGTATGGTAAATTCCGTTGTTTTATAAAGTTAAAATTGAATAATATTATATTTTTTGCATTTTCAGAGAAAATATTTTAAATACCATATAAAGGTATATTTTAGGAAACATTGTTCTAAATGAGTCAAATTATTTTAAGTCAACAAAACACTTCATTGAAACAAATATTTAACAATGATGATTGATCTACTTTTTAATTTGTGTCGAAGTTGAATATCAACAATGAACCAATTTGTTGTGAACAACTATTTTCAAAAACTATTTAAAATTAAATTATTTATAAAAAATTAAATTTATTATAAGTATCTATGTTCAGATAATAATGAAAACAAAATAACTTTGTTTATATTAGAAGAGTTATTTGAATTTTTGAATTAATAACATTTTATCACACGTCCTTTTGTTTATCATATTTTTGTTTAATATAATTTATTGTCATTTCAAATTTCAGACAATTTCAATTTTCAATCGTCCAACAAGATAATTCATTTTTAAATTATCAGAGTAGTGTTGGGGTTTTTTCGGTGAATTCGAATAGGAATTATCGTCAATCTGACTCCAAACGTGCTTTTAAACAACAGTAACGAACTCCAAACGGTATAAACTTTATTGATTAATATACTTTATCTCCACTTTAAAATGACACAACGAATTATCAATCAATCACAATTTGGTGCTTATTACGACCCTTCGGGAAGAATAGCACTTTTCGGATCAATTGGCTTTACAATCACTTGACAACTGCGGTGGGTTTCTGAGATCGGTAACTCTGATTTAGTTGCTTTGCTTTGCTTTGACCTTGCTTAATTTCTGCTTCAAATTTCTCTTTAATTTCTTTTTTGTCTTTCTTTGTCTTCTGCAATTTTTGTCTTATTTTTTTTGTGCTTCTGATTTCAATTGCGCTTTCTTTTTATACTCCATCATCCAATAACACTTACTGATGTCGAATAAAATTTCTGATATCTTTTAACGATAATTCCTTTTGGGCCTCCATAATCACTGACAGCTGTCAAGATAACTAATTTTTTAGAGATGCCCTTTCCCGGATTTCCAAACAATATTTCTTCCCTTATCTTGAAAATGCTTTATAGATAACGTGCAAATTTTGCTTTTGTTTTTGTTTTCTAAAATTTGTACTTGTTAATTATAAATGACCTTCTTTGATTTAATTGTCTGTTTTTATTGATTTTCTCTTATTCCTTTCTGGTTGTTCAACATTTCTTTTTCATTCCCTTTTTATTAAGCTCCAGAACCACATTTTACTCACTTCTCATTGTTTCCCCCAATCATTTTACATGTTTATTAATTATTTTATTCTATTATTTAGGTATCCTCAACCGCAGTGAAGATTTTGAAATTGAAATCATGCAAGTAAGCAATTTAATTCAAATGGTGAACTTAATTTTCCTGTTAATTTTTTAAAATTGACTTCAATGAAATGGCACCTAGCGTTCAATAATGTGTCTAAGTGTGAAGAAAGATCGAATACTAAACATGTGATATTGTAAATTCTGGAATCATGCAAGTCTGTTATAGTTTTGCACAAAATTATTTTTGCTCTAATAAATTTTACTCGTTTGAATCGTAAACAAGGAACTAACGAATATTGTGTGGTGGTTCTCAGATGGATACTTAGAAAAATGAACTTAGAATTCGTTAAGATAAGATTTGTGATTTGCTAAATTTAAAGTTATTTTTTTGTTGTGTTTAATACAATTTTTGTTTTAATTTTATATTTTACAAATATTTATCTTAGATTTTATTTAAAAATTCACAATTTTTCAATTAAAAATTTAGCCGTATTGTTGGCTTTTTCGCTTATTATAAATAAAATAAACATTGTGAAAGTAATTTAGGATATCAACATTGATAATGAATGATGGGCAAATAGGATTAAAGAAAACCTAATTATAATTGTCCTAGATTTAGATTTCTAACTTCACATTTTGAATTGTCTAATTATAAAATCGATAATATCATTTCTAATGCGAAAGAAAACCTGAAGAATTACGGTTTTAAATTTTAAAAACTAAAAAATGTTATTTAAATTTTTTTTTTAATTTTAATGATTTGTAAATTTTATTGTTTAGTAATGAATTTTGATATTTTAAATTTAATTAGAAATTAAAATATCTCAAGAAAAAAAAATTATTACCCTATTTGCCTAAGTATAACCCGCAATTATTTATAAACAGCTACGTTAGATATAGTGTTTCGTCAATAGATATAGTGTTGTTTCTGCTATTAAAATCGCTAATATAACAAGTAAAAAAATTAGAAAACGCTATCTTTCGGAAACATAAAAACTATATAGGTAGTAATACCTAAAAAGGGATCTAAAACCACAGATATGCATGTGCGTTTAATCTGAAAATCCCAGTCTTCAATAAAATCCTTTTAAAATTTAAAGTGTGTGGTTATTATATTTATTAAAAATTTATCCAAAAATAATTAATATATTATTTTATTTAAAAATTATTAAAAATCTATTAGTATGCCAAACAAAAATCGCAATTCATACACATCATTATTTAAATTGAATGTAGTTAAATTTGCAGAGGATAATGGAAACAGAGTAGTGCGGCGGAAGTACAATGTGGATGAAAGTATGGTAAGGGATTGGAGAAAAAAGAAAACTATTATGCATGTAATGCTACGAGTAAAAAGAAGTAGTAGCAGATATAATCAACCACATTGGCCAAAATTAGAAAATGAATTAAAAGAATTGGTGCTTAAAATGAGTAAATAAAAGCGGAAAGTATTGACAGTTGACATTCGATTAAAGGGTTAACAAATAGCAATTGAAAAAAGAATCCAAAATTTTAAAGAATTCATGAGTTTTGAGTCCGAGGAAGATTTCTTGGAATTTTAAATGTAAAGAAAAATTAAATTAATAAATAAAAAATTTATGAAAATAACTTTTTTTAATGTATAACCCGCACCACTAAATTTCCGACAAAAAACACTTTTTTCATATAACTCGCGGGTTATATGGAAGAAATAATGGTACTTGTATTTTAGTTATCAAATTTAAATGAATAATGGAATGAAATGCTATTATATTTCAAATAACACTTAATGAACTTTTTTATATTAATATCTTTTTAAAAATTGACTTTGAAATATAATTGAAAACCACTAACTGAACTAATAGCTATTGAAATAATAAATATAAACATTTACAATTTTTAAGATTTATTAGATCTTTTTGTCCAGATGTTAACGACGTTTTTCTAACTAAGGGCTTTGAATAACTTTTATTATTAGATGTTAAAGGCATTTTAAAAAATTTTATAAAAAAACTTCCTAACTGATGTTTTTAAATTTTAAGAGTTATTAATTTCCTCTTATAAACATTTCGGTGTTTTTGAATTTATGTCTTTTTATTCCGATATATTAACTGAGAAAATATTTAACGGGTAAAATACATCATAGAAAAATATATTTTAATTAAAATTAATCTCTAATGTCACTCAATGAATATATTAAGATTAAAGCCTGATGTAATCCTAAACTCGTCTAAAGCTAAGAATAAATTAATAGTTTTAATACTTTATTTTATTAAAAATCTCAGTTTTCAGATAAAGTTTGAAAAAATAATATTTTATTAACTTTGAAATTAAATTTTTTTATTAAATTTTGCGATGCCAAATTTATTATTAATTAACTTTTACTGTCAATTAATCCTATGATATACTAAAATTTATTGATATCACAATTAATCCCATTTTTTAAAAAATCTATAATAATTAGTTAATGAGAAAGAAAAATATAAATTATTTTGTAAAAAGTTTACATATATTATTTTCCATTATTACAAACTTTTCCTTTTTTAATTTTCATTTCCTCAATTAGTTCTATTCTTTTATCTTTTTTTATTTTTATGTTTCTAATTTTTTTTGTTTAATTTTAATGGCAAATTTTGATATTTTCATTTTAATTTTATGTATTTAAATGTAACTAAAATCTTTAATTTTATTTCTTTCAAGATACAAAGTTTTTAATCCTATTTTATCACTTAATAACGAATAAATCTATTCCCGTTAAACGAATATTAACTGCTTTATTTATTTTAAATTTGAGCTTTATCAGTAAAATATTTTGTTCATCCTTGATCTGTTTTGATTTTGACTAAAGATCAATATATATTCCTTTTTGGCACAACTTTTGTACACTCAAAATTTTAAAGACAGAGTCGAAAATGAGCCTTTTGTTTTATTAATTGCATGAGCATAAATTATCATGAATCCAATGTACTTTTTCTTTCATTTTTATCAGCTCAGTGCAACAACTTTGGGCAGCCCTGTGTAGAAAATTTTGTATATTTAATTATATAAGTTGCGATTTTCGCTTTTCAAATAAAATTTGTGTTTAAGATACGTAAATTAATTTTGAATTTTCATCTTTGTTTTTTTCAACTTGTGGCAGGCGTGTAGCAAAATTGCTAAGGATTTTAGGCTAAACTTTTTTTTGTCAAAACATTAAATTGAGCCAAGAAACTTCTGGAATTTCAGAAGTTGTTGATTTACCTAACGGATTTCGAATATTCAAATTTTTAAAGTTAAAAGTTTGTTAATTTTATAAAAGTTCGATTATTGAACTATATTGAACTAGTGTTCAGTTTGACTAGTTTCATTTTGCGTCATTGTCTCCAGAAAATTAAGACTAAACTTTTTTTCTTCACTTGCAGGGAATTTTAAAATATTTAATTGATTTACAGCCATGAAGAGACATCATCAAAGTTCACTTTCCCGTTTTTTTTACTAAGATTCCAAAAGTTGATGAAGAGAAAATCGATTCTGAACATAACATCGAGTTGCCAGTGGCTGACAAAGAGGAAGAAAATGCACAGAATAAGGAACTCAACGACAGTAAGAATCCAGATGATAATTATAGGGTGTCTTATCGGTGATCTCACTTAAATGGCAACGGGACAGTGGATGCTTCGAGCAAGCTTAAGAATCCTCCGTCTCACTTCAATTTCCCAGCAGTAATAAAGGGTACAAAGCTGCGGAAATTTAGTTGTCATTGGTTGGTCGAGTTTGACAGACTGATTTACTTGGTTACAGGAGTTTCTGTTTACTGCAAATTCCGCTATTTTTTTGCGGGTGAAGATGAAGTCGGATCAATTCTTGTCAAAACTTCTTTCAACAATTATCAAAAGTACCGAAAAACATTCACTAACCTTGAAAAGAAGCTGTGTCACATTCGATCAGTAAAAACAGCAATGACCTTCACATTATCACCAGAAATTTTTAAGTATCCATTGAAAGACTGCTGACAATGCAGAAAAAACTTGAACGAAAACAAATTTTTCAGTCATTACCGTTCCGAGGACACAGGGATTCTGGTGGAATTTTCAAACCATTAGAAACCATTAGAAACCATTAGAAATTGCAGTTGAAAAAGCTTCTAAAGAAAGTGTAAAGTCCGAACTCTTCACTATTCTTTCCAACAAGTCATCAGATGTTTCCGGAATAGAACAAATGCCAATTAGACTCCGTTTGTATTGTTTTTAGGCGAAAAAACATTTATGCTCCAATCTTTGAAAATCTGGCTACTTATGGTATTTCTTTCTATAAGATTTTTGCGAACCCCTCAAACATAGGTAGTACATCACTTATTTTTATGGTCGAATAATTGTTCACTGCATTAAAAACGCAAAACATTTTCCTTATTAATTGTTTTTTATTAACTATTTTCTTCCACACATAAATATCTATCCACAAATATCTCCCCTGTTAAATATAATTAACCAATGAAATCTACTCAATTCTTAATAATTTTAAATTGAATATGTTAGTAATTCCACCCACTCTTAAAGTACAATTCATTCTCAGTGAATATTTCTTAAATATAATTCGAGTAATTCCAATGTAACTTTAATTGATATTTCACCTCGTCATTGAGTAATTTTACCATCTTATTTAATTTCTTTTAAAATCAGTTCTTGATTCATTTAATATTTGTTATCTTCAATTCATATTTTCCACTTTTCAAAGGATGTTTTCTATCTTCGATGATTGTTTTCTCTATTCAGTTAATAATTTCCTTCCCATTTCAACTTTCAAAGTATATTACGTTGTAAGTGTTTAATGTATCAATTGATATTTCATATATTTAGTTGATTTGTTTAGCTTTCCCAATTTTTTCAGTAATTTCAATGACTTTTCCGCAATTAATATACTCTCCCACCAATATTACTTCTTCACTGAAAATTTGCTTCATTAATATATTCTCTACTAATTAAAATTCCATTTGTTGACTTGTTATTGACTTGTCATTTTCGATAAAAATTTAATTAACTTTTAATAAATTAAATTACAACTTTCAATAGATTGGATGAGCAAAAATAAAATAATTTTAGACTATGTAAATCAATTAGAGCTTTTAAGGAAATTTTATGATAATTTTAGTGATAAAAATATCTAGTAATAGATGATATTTAACATTTACTATTATATTTTGAAACATTTTTATTTTGATAATTTTTGGGTTTTCTGTTTAATTTTAATGGATATGGGGATTTATTGTGTTTTTAATGAAATTATTGAAGAAATGAGGGTAAATCTATAATTTTAGAAGCAATTAATATACTGAATTATTTTGAATTAAAGTTAATTTTCATGACAAATAGGTAGATAATTAAGATTTTTACAGTAATTTAGAGTGATATTTAATTTGTACTGAATACCTGTTAATTCCATGTATTATTTGAGTTAAATTGTCTATTTAAAACCAATTAAAATCAAATTTGACTGATAGATTTTGAATAGTTCAATGATATTTTAATTATAATTTTATGATGTATTTAAAAAAGTGGATTAAATCAGTTGATTTTAAAAATATTTTAGTGAAACCTAAAATTTTAATTGATTTAACAGATGAATTTATGATCGTTTAAAGGGATTTCAAGAAATTTATTCGGTTGAATATAGCTTTCTAGAAGAGTAAATAATATCTACATAATAGGTTTTTATGGAATTAATGAATATAGTCGGTAAAGTAGAAATTTTGTCATTTAAAGAGAAATGATTGGTTGAGAATAAATTTTATTTTATGGGGAGATGATTGGTTAAGAAGAGAATTATGATCTTTTAAGCGGAAATAATCGTTTAAAACAGGTTCGTTGATATCTTGAATGGGGTTGATTCGGTTGAATTTTGTTATTTATAGGGTAAGGATTATCCAAACTGGGAATATTGATGAACAATAATGAATTAAAATGGAAGAAATATTGTCATTTAAAGAGAAATAATTGGTTGAGAAGGGAATTTATAATATTTTTAGGTGTATCTTTTAAGTTAAAAATTGATTTAAGTGAGATATTTTAAAGGTGATCGAGTTGGTTGGATAAATAAGAGTAAATATTATTTAAACGGAGAATTTCTAATAAAATTATGGAATATAGTTTTTTTGAAATGAAATTATTTAAGGGGATATGATTGGTCAAGAAGAGAATTTATGATATATTTTGTTAGTCTCTTCTGAAGTTTATCTTTGAGCGTTTGAAAATATTTCAAATCTTTATCTGTTTTATCAGGATGAAATCTTCTAAGATGATCCTACAACTTAGATGTTTCATAGCAACATCGCCCAAAAGTTTGTTGCATAAAAGGCACATAGGCAATTGTTTGTCCGACAATGATAGAATAAAACCAAGCTTCAAATAATCAACACTGTACTGTCTAAATTTCTTTTTAGATTCGAAAATGGCATCAATTATCTGTGGTCAAAATTAATCCATTTAAATAAGACATAATGTACTTACTTTTCTCCGGCACTCTCAAACAAAAAAACATGGATTCACTATAATTTGTGTGATAAACTACCAGTTTATATTTTTTAAAATATTTTCATAGCACTTTCCTTTTCAAGATTCAGGAAACGAATAAACGTGTTTGTCTCACATTCGTATTTATAGAGTGGCGAATTGAACAAGTCAGTGCAAGTTCGCGAAGCTTTGAGACAAAAATTGACAAGAAATTTTACTGCGCGTATGCTTGTAACAAGATGATACTGGTGTATTGTAGGTTTTTACAAGTTCAAAATGTATTGCGACCACAAAGCAAATGCCTACATTATACAACTTACGCAATTTTATAAACATATATAATAATTTTTTTACTTCATAGGTAATTTCTTAAATAATGTATGTCTTTAGATTATAATGAAGTAAATAGGTACTACCAGTGTATGTTGAGATCCACTATCGGGGACCCCAATTTTCATTTCATGGACCCTCAAACTTTTTTCGCTGGCATAGACCCCTTGCAGGTTATTATAGACCCCTGTGGGTCGATATAGACCACTTTGGGTATCACTGGTTTAAATGTACTCGAATTGATCATTTTTTCTTGAATTCCTTAAAGTACTCTACTCTGACTAAAGGTTTCTCAAATTATTTACATCCAGTAAATATTTACATGTTTTCAACTAACCAAGAAATTGTGTCTGATCCTTTATAATATCCTGTGCATTTCCATGTTTTTCATGTTGACTGTTACCTGAAAAAAATATTTTGAAAATGTCGGTTTTAAATAATTATCGAAAAACTAAAATAAAGCTTCATAAATAGGCCACACACATTTTTCAATCCATTAGTCAGACCCATTTTTAGATCCCTGTCTGACCTAACATTTTTTAATTTAGCCATTTTAATGAAAATCTAAACTAATTTTTAGTACTATAGTTGACTTTAAAAACCAACTATAGCCAGATTTCTCTAAGTTAAGTAAACGTATTGTGATCCTTGATTCTTAAAACTGACACTAGAGTTGAGTTTTCATGCAAACTACCCTTGAATGCATGTTGTTTGAAAGAAATTTGACTTTTTGATTGAAATTCGATGTTGGGCGTTTTATGGATGTAAGTGCCGTAGGCGAATTTTAATAATTGATCATATAACTGATACTAAAATTGGCATTTTCATTCAAAATTAACCTAAAAAATTTAAAAAAATCAATTAACCTTAAATCATAACTTCTCATGAACTTTGAGAATAAATTTGGCTTTTTAGTCTAAAATAACCTTAAAATGTAGTTGTTTAACTGAAATCCAGCCATTAAAATCAAAATCAAAATGACGATTACATAATATACGACTTATCATCTCATACGACCTTGACATATTATGTAATATGATCTTGAAAATTCGACCATGACCGTAACCTTGAGGGTGTATATTACTACTGTAGTTAAAATTCACTAATGGGTAATACATATGGATCATTATACATGTTTAATAAGTTTTAACAATGAGGTCGACAAAATTTTAATATCAGATAAGTAAATAATAAAATAAACCCTTGTTGCAAAATAATTATTTCATTACTTTGCAGCACGAGCTTATTTTATTATAAACTTATCTGATATTTTAATTTATGCTGCTACCAAGGAATCACAATTTTATAATAATGTTAATTTCACCGATAACTTTAACAGTATTCTGACCACTATTATGTCACGTCGAGGTAGAAATATTTATTTTCCTGTTATAGCTTATAATAAGCAGCTTGACCTTCAATTTTCCAATATATTTTATATAAATATTTTTATTTTCAAGAAATTCAAAATCAAATGTATTGTGAAAGTATTTGTGAAAAATACTTTTGTCTTGATGTCAAAACAAAATGCTAAAAGTCACTTTGATTTTCAAATTTCAAACAATTTCAACACAGAAACAAATATTAAATATTTTAATTTTAACAAAACAAATAAAATTCTGAAACAACATATGTGGATAAATTTCTTACATTTCTCCCATCATAACTTTCTAATTCATTTTTTTAAAAGATTTTAATTTATTATGTAAGAAAATAAATTATTAGACTTTACAAGAACAGAAATTGTTTTTATTGAAAATCAAATTCCATGAATTAATTTGCTACTTTGGCGCCCCTTCCCCGAATTGATGATCTCAGACAAAAAAGTGATTACAAGATTATCTGTATGGTAATTAAACTGGTAAATTTAACATGGAAATGAAATTTTAATTTGTATAAAATTCAATTTCCGATAAAATCCTCTGGTAATATTTTTAAATTGAAAATAAATTTATTTAATATTTATTAGTATCAACGACCCTCAAATTACGAAGGAAAAAACGCTCTAGGTAAAATTTTTTAAATAAATTTACACTATTTCAATAATATTGAAAATTTAAAAATGATTTATAAGACAAAATGCCGGATTTTTGTGATTTGGGTTAAGAGTTATAAATCAATCAGCAATAGAAAAAACATGGTTGTGATAAATGAAAATGTGTTTTTTGGCACATTATGGGTAAGAAAAGTATAAATGCTACTACTTTCGAGAAAATTTCCATCAGATACGCGCATAATAAAATATTTACTATTGTTGGGCCAGAACACAAACGGCCTTGAGAATTGTTTAAATGAATCGGTAATACACACGCAAATACAACATGCAGATTTAAAATCGGACCCTTAAAACATCAAATAACCCTGCTAAAATATGAGAAAGAAAACAATTAAATATAAAATTATAAAACACAAAAATAAATTAAAATAATAACAAATTGCAACAAGATCCGCACGAAATAAACATAAAAATAACATGAGAACACGAAAATTTGACCGAAATTTGACAATTTATTAAAAAATGAAAAATCCATAAAAATGAAACAAAAATTAAATAATTTGAATTGGAAACAATTCAATTTAAAAGTTAAAAATAAAATTATCAAATTAAATTATAAAAATATTAAAATTAAGATTATAATATACCAGAAAATCACAAGGTCTAATTTTGTTTTACTAAATCAAAATTAACACGCAAGGTTAGGGTCGTATAATAGGTATATATACCGATTCATTTTCACATAATTTTAATCGTTTAAATCGGTTTTTAACTAAGAATCAGTTTTTCTGAAAAACTTGACTCAGTATAAGAAGCTCAGTGTTACTATCTTCAATGTGAGTGAAGAAGTGTTTAGAAACCTCTTCCACTTCGCACCCGGACAACCTCGTGAGAGCTCTGTTGGAGGTGTCGGCGTGGGGGAAGGTTCGAATGTTATGCCAATTATGATGATTATGCCAATTATGATGTTATGCCAATTATGATGTTATGTCAAACATGATGTTATGCCAATTATATTTTAAAGAAATGTTAAACAAATTTTACCTTGTGTCGAAATTTTTCCGGCCCACAGCCACTCACGCACCGAAAGTAAATAAAATCAACACACAATTCAGGCTGTGTAGGTGCAGTTTATCTGCCAATAGCCTGTGCCCGTGAAGATTCCGGCGTGAATAACGCAGGGCCTAAACGTCAATAATATCCGTTATAGGGGAAATTGGGACGAGGGGAAGTAGTCTTTTGGCTGCTCCTCCGCCACTCATTTTCCCATAACTTCGATTTAAAATCTGTAAACACAACGGCTAAAAATCATAAACATTGAGTAGCTCGGTAAGCACTCTTAAAATCATAATATGAATACAATTATCCTAAGGTCAACTCAGAGGGAAGGAAGTGGAGAATACATTCGGAAATAATTGTTATGTCAAAAATGTTCTAACTCAATCTTAAATAAAACCAACTATGTAAATTTCACTAATTAGTATGACGAAAAATTATAGATCAGGACGGAGACGGAAAACCAATGATTTAAACATCGAGGCCCCATTAAAAATTAATACAATTGCAAAATAATGTCGCCAAACACCTAACGAGGAAAATTAATCGGAGTAAATATATTGAACCCTTTAATAAGCAATTGTGTTATCAGTTTGCCTGGAGTTGATTTTCACCATAGCTACTTCACGCGTTGATTAAATCAATCTGTTCGTAATTCATAAAAATCACTCAAAGATACGGATATATTATTATTAAAAATATTTTCCCCAAGTGTGACCCAACCACTAGTCAGAATAATAAGAGATAATGAAATAGCATAACCCCAAAAATCAGCGGCAAATTAAATAAAAATCGTGTTAATAATTTCTAATATTTTATTTGGACATACCACAAGACCATGAATCTGCACATAGCATACGTAACTTTCACCCATCATAGAGAATGGAATTAATTCAGAGGTAGACAAATTAGGGAGTAAAATATAATTAAGACTAGATGAAAGGGATTAAGTTATCATAATAATAATAATAATCAAAGAGAACAATAAAATGGAGATGTGTACGCATTCAAATCACAATAACAGCATCCGGTATTAATTACAATCCCACAATGAGTAACGTCCAAACAAGTAGGAGGAAAGTAAATTGGCATCTTTGTAAGGCAGTAGAGGCTTGCAAACTCATCAGGATTGTAAATCATTTCTCTAAGTCATGAATAAGGTTTATTAGTTTAACAAATGATACAAAATCTAACCGAAATTTTTGGCCGTAAAATGCAATCCCGGAAAATAATAGTGAATAATTAATAAATCGTAAAATAAATTAAAAGCAGAAAAATAAAATCGATACGATCACGAACAAATGGTAGACGTGGCGAGACACGATTAATTCCATTAAGATCAACGAGAAGAGCAGGAAATGTCCACGTGGAGATAAACATCTGTATGAATCGATTACCAGTGTTGACAGGCGAGGTGAGAAAATTTGTAAAATTAATACACGTACATAAAGGTTGTGGAGAGAAGGAATTGAACGACACACGCACACAGGCAGAGGTAGGATATATAATATAAATAGGTAGACCAACGGCGACAATTCAGAAAATTCATAATCGTAAGCACAATGAATGTCAATAGACAGAACGATCCACGAGTCAGAAGTCGCCCCTCACGTCATCCAGACACGGACGAGATTACAATGGAACGAAGGACTGACGCCCAAGAAAGTAGGGATTGCATTTAATTATTTAAAATTTTTTTTTAATTATAAAATGTTTATGCACTTCGGTTAACCTACTCCATAAGAAAGAACATTAATCAAGTCAAGTCGAGACATGAAAATCCAGGAAGACCTGATCACATTCACGAATTTTATTGAATAAATTGTTGGGCCAGCACACCAATAGCCTTGAGAATTGTTTAAATGCATCAGTAATACAGCACGAAAACCCGGCACCAAGATAACTTAAAATACAATATACAACACCAATTAAACACTTTAAAATCTGAGAGAATATAAATAAAAATAAAATCAAAAACATAAAAATAAAAATAAAATAATAACAAAATGCACCAAGATTCGCACGATACCTACACAAATATAACAAGAAAACACAACAAATTCGACGAAATTGAAAAAATTAATAAAAGTTCATTAAAATGAAATTTAAATCGAAAATTTGAATTAGTAATAATTCAATAAAAATCTTAAATAAAAAATTATAAAAATAAATCAAAAAAATAATAAAATTAACGAATAGAATTTACTAGAAAATAACAAGGTCGAATTTTGTTTTACTGCATCAAATTTCACACGCGAGAAAAATAGGTATAAATACCGATGTGTTTTCACAAATTTTCAGTCTTATTTTTCGGAGAAAAAATTTCATTATAGAACTGTGTAGCTGGTTGTGTAGCTGGTTGAGAGCCGTGCATTCAGGCAATTAACACGGGTAAGTGTTTTGCCTGAACACGATCACTCTCAACTGGTGCAATATTATTAGTTGATTTTTTCGAAGAGAATTGATGGGTAATTTTTCAATTGAATTTATGTATGACTTTTCAGATCGAATTAATGAATGATTTTTGTTTTGCAAATTGAAGTTATGGATAATTTTGTTTTTCCAATTGAATTTATGGATGATTTTTTGAATCAAATTTGTGGGTAATTTTTCAATTGAATTTATGGATGATTTTCAGAATGATTTATCGAATTAAATTTATGGGATTTTCGAAGTAAATTTTATGGAATGGATACAATGAATTTCAAATGTATGTAGCCGATGTAATATGCGGAATAAATATTTTATATCTACAGCCTTAGTGCATCGAAACTTTTATTCCAAATGCAATGGTAAAATATTATTTGTTATTCTTTTTCCGGCCCACAGCCAACACATAACGCAAGAAAGCAAAATCTACATAGTACAGATTCGTGTAAGTGCGTGGAAGATCGCCAATGATATGTACCCGTGAAGACTCAGCGTGCGGAACGCAGGAGTTGGAACGTCAATATTATCCGTACATAGGGGAAATTGGAGGGTAAATGAGTAGTTTATTGGCTGCTCCTTCACCATCCGTTTCCTGTAAAATTGACATAAATTTTTAACAACAATCGGCTCAAAATCTCTAACACCGAGTAGTCCAGTGGGCACTCATTAACTATGAAATGAACATAAATAGATCTTAAGGACAAAAAGAGGGAATGGGTAGCGGGGAAAATTGCGAAATCGTTGCAACAGTTAAAATGAATAGCCATCGGAAAAAGATTAATCCGAACGACCAAAATCATGAAAATAATGTTTTTAAATAAAAATTAAATAATTTAATTTGAGTTGAGGCGGAAAATATGGGCGGGACGCTGCTCAAATTTTCCGAACTAATTCAAATACTTAACAAAAATAGTAACGCAAAAATGGAATGCGTAAAATAAGGGCGGAACGCTGCTCAAATTTTCCGAGTCAATGAAAATGCTTTGTCGAAAACTGTAGAATAGGGATGAACCGTAAAATAAGGGCGGAACGCTGCTAAAATTTTCGAATTTACAAAAATACTTTATCGGAAACCGAAAAATATAGATGGACTACGGCTAATGTTGTATATCAATAAACAATTTTAACGCTGAGGAATAAGGAAGGATCCCTACAAAATCTTAATAATAATAACGATAATGATAAGGGTAATGGTAATTATAATAATAATAATATTGGTAATAATAATAATAATAATGGTAATAATAATAATAATCATGGTATTTGTAGTAATGATTGATAATAATTATGATAACAATAATAATAATAGTAATACTCATAGTAACAATAACAATAAATATAATGGTAGTTATAGCTATAAAAATACTAATAAAGGTATTAGTAGTGACAATTAAGAAAGGTAATATATATAATAGCAACAATGATAATGCTAGTAATATTAATGGGAAACATTATAGTTATGATAGGGATAAGGGTGAAAGATATAATGTGGGTGTATTTAACATAACAAAGGGTGTACAGGCCAAAGAATAATCATCAGCATGGACAATGATAAGAAGGACTAAGCGAATGGACATAAAGATAGATGATATGAGAGTATAGGTTAACATTTGAAGGAGATAGGAGAATAATGGGACCTAAGAATCAAAAGCGAGCACAGGTCTTCTATCGACAGTTCGTGAACCCGAGGGTTGTCCGAGCAATTACAGTACTAGCACATGGTACTCAATTTTTGCGGGCAATCCACCACTTGAACACATTACCAACGTTGCCTAGCAACGGGTGCCAAGTGGATCAGCATCATTTTGTATGGCGTTACCAGGGTCGCCAGGAGGATAAGCAAGATTTGAAACCCTGTAACCCACCAAAATATTAGATTTTAATTTGTCAACATCCTGTTATGATGAACTCGTACGTACGATTAGAATCAAAGGCCCACTGAGTAAATTAGCAAATCGCCAGTCACAAGATTATCCGGTGAACAACGTTCTAGCTACGTCATTATGATCAAATCGTAATCGGCCAAATACTTATCGCGGTGCCGACGAAATGATGCCACGTCCGAGTAGTATGTTAGACGCCCAAAATGCTTATCCAGTTAAGAACCAGTTGTTTTGATTAATTGTTAAATGCACCACACATCCGAGTATCACTGAGGAGTACTGAGGCTCACCTAACCGTCAATGAAAATTCTCTAGATTACTTACCCAAATCAATTAAACACTCTGTCGAAAATACCGCTGAAGATATAAAATTTCACCGATTAGATCATAGAAGCTAACCCATGACTTATGACACCTGTCGCCGCGTTAAATGATCGTAACAAATTAAACGAGTTATGAACTCCAAGCTGCCTCCGATTTAGAAAATAACTTAGACTACCCTGTTGCAAACCTCCACTACTTCATCAACTCGATAGGTATCTTAAGCTCAATCCATATTGCACATATATTAATTTATACTTTAATGATTCTACTTGTTAGATTATTATGAATTTAATGTTATCCGTACTATAGATTCATGGGTGGACGAATCTCGAATCACGATGAGATTCCCATACCACTCCGCCGCTAGATGCAGACAGGCGATGTGGGATGCGGGATATTCGATTTCCCAATTGAGAGAGTCCAGATTCGGGAGACAAGGAGGAGCCGTAGATGTAGAGTTGCTGTATGTGGCAATAAAACGTGAGCCAAGACGGAATCCGGCTCGCGAACTCAGAGGTCAGGCAGAGGATTTTCTGGCACGGCTTGAGGCTCATCAAAGGAGAACCAACAAGGAAGTAGAGCGAGCTCGCCGCCATCTGGAACAACTCAATGAAGACATCGCGGCTGGTCTGATTCCGAGTACGGATGGGTATGCCCCTTCTTATGGCATCTCATTCGAACTCGATGATCCCAGGATAAATCAGCCAACACAGGCCATGACCGTGTCGATGCCAAAGAAGATCCTTCCCAGAGGAATGAGAGCGGAGGGTAAAGATAGGAGGCCGGAATGGGATCACTCCTATACTCGCAGGGCATCGAGACAAAACCCAAGGAGCCAATATTCAAACTCACGCTACAGTTGATTTAAATACAATAGTTTTAGTTTTATTGTCTTATCATATCTATAAGTATCATAAATTATTCACTAATATAGAAAACTCATTTCACGACTTTAGATTAGACGTAATACATATTAAAATTATCGTACTTATCATAATATTCATCATACCTTAGATAAAATGAAATTTTAATGGCCATTTTTCTTTTCACAGAGATGGACACCGGTATAATTCTGAACAAGGCTCTAAAAAACGCACGAAAGGAGAATACGGATCTCCATAGACAGTTATTGCAGCTGACAAATGAGAAACACCAGATAAAGTCAACGTGGATAGAGCCAGCCAAAGCAAAGACTCTATACCAACGAGTGACGGCCGCCATGCGCGGTTGGGCCGAAGAGAAGCGATTGGGACAGGCCTTGAAAACCCAAATTCGCGGTCTGGAAGTGGCCCTGGCAGCTTGCCAGGAGGGCCAAGCGGTCACCTACCCATTAGTCCTCGCCCCTGCACAGCTGGCATACCGAACTTCCACAGACGCAACCAAACCTGCGGTGAAACCACCTCAGCGCCATCTGGGGAAGATCGAGAGAGCGAAACGACGGGCGATGAGAACTACGGAACAAACAAAATGAGAAAATGTCGTAATAAATAAATGTTTTAGTTGATTTGTCTGCAAATTTATTAAATTAGTTGACTTTGACCGTGAATAATTCACGCCAAGTAATGGAGATTTCAGTCGGGGTTGAGAGGGAGATAGCTGAATGAATTCTTAAATGAAAGGGACCAAAAACAGAAATCGCACATATACCTTCTATCGGTAGTGCGTTAAACCCGCTATGGGATCGGGCCTTAGCAGTTCTATATGGCGCTCACCTTTGGCGATCCTATAACCAGTGGTTACATTACCAACGTTGCTATGCAACGGGTAACCATTGGGGCAAGATGATAATTTACATATGGGGTCTAGGACATTGACACCACCAAAAACCCCAAACTATCGAATTCCCAAATGACATTGGGAATGTATTTCAATGGGTGGTTATCAGTAAAAGATGAACCATGTTTCCGTGACTGCTAATACGCTGGTTTATCTATGGGTTAAAGAGCTACTATAAAATATTTCTTGCTCATTTCGAATTCGAGTCCCTTTATTAAATATTAATTGAATCAATATCGAAAGTCAAGAACAAACAAATTGTATATTACTATTTTAATTAAACAAATTATGTACAAAAATTAATTAAGAGTTGATCACATTTTTCGAACCTGATCTAATAACCTGACCACTTTTAGTCTTCTTTTCCGTGTCCACTCGGCTTTCCTTGGCCGATACTTGTTCGTGCCCATCTTATATAGTGTAGCCATTTGATCCTGATTAGTCGTTGTCAACACACTTCTTACTTAACGAAACCCAGTTTTCTTGATGGTGGTCATATCTGGAGTATTATGGTGTTGTGCTATCTCAGACAGAATATCTTCCTTTAACTCTAACTGATCATTCTCTCTTTGTAGACACTGCAGTTTTGCCCTCACATCTTCGTTTTGGAATTTTAATAACTCGCTCGTTCTGTTAAGTTAACTTTTTGGGCTTCATCCAGGTTTCTTCTATCTTTCCACACCGCTGGATTATTGATCCTGGCCGTTTTAGATTGTTGGATAGCTGGCACGTGGTATTGAGCCACGTCTTCGGTCACTACTCAATTTATATTATTTAATAAAAATTAATTTCTAAACTTTTGGTTTATTGAAACATAATGTATTTAAGTAAGTTATAAACGATATATTTTGTGAATTGTTTCTTATTTGGATACGATACAAAGTGTGTGGTTAATAAGATGATGTTTTCTTTTCCACTACCGAAATTCTTAGTGATTGACTTTGTATTAAAAATTAAAATATCATAATAATAATTCTAATTCTTAATTAAAATGTTTACCAAGCTCGTTTATATTATGTAATATTTGATATTTATTATATTATGCAATAATTAATATTATTCTCGATTTACTCTCATTCCTAATGTCATTCTAAAAATCAAATTCGTTAAAAAAAATAAAACGTTAAATACAGTTATAAATTTCTTCATTTTATAATAGTCATAAACGTGTCAGTATCATTGTTGATATTAATTAATTTATATTTTATTTTCTACAGAATTTGACTATGAATCAGATTTATTTAAGGTATTCACGAATTTTCGGCACAGCCTTTTTCAATTCGTGAATATCAAAAATAAATCTGATTCATTTTTTTTCATAAATTTTTCTGATAAGATGACAAAACTGTTGTGCTATTACCGAAATTAATACAATTAGTCACATTATGAGACCAGCATGAGTGTGGACATTTTTAAAAATCAAACAAAATAGTTTTATTTTTGTATTTACGGCTTCTAGGACATTTCTTCGTCAATTTAAATTATATAAATATATATACACATATGCATGTTTTAATGACTATCTATTTTAATTCTCGCCTCTTCAATATGTTGAGTTTTACATTCGAAAATTAAATAATTAATTTCTACAACCCTAACATAATGACAATAATTTTTATGTCTTTTTGATAATGTTTAAAATATCTTTAAGTGCAGAAAACGTTTTCACCCATTTTCGCAAGTTTCTTTAATTAAAAATTATGATATAAATAAAAAAAATTATTAATTTGAAATTTATTGATTAGGAATATTAATAAAGAAATTAATTATATAAAATCATGGGTAAAAAGGAATCACCTAAAAAAGGAAGTAAGAGTTCTCCTAAGAAAGGGTCACCTGGCAAAAAGGGATCGCCTGGTAAAAAAGGGTCTCCGTCAAAGTCAAATGAACCCCCCGTAGATGCCACCGTACAAACGGAATTTACTTATTTTTGTATGATTTGTGGAAAAGAATTTTATTCAGGAGCTGCTATTCAATCTCACATTATTCTATTTGATCATACATTAAAGGAATCCCCCTACGAACAAAAGTGTCGAGCATGTCACGAGATTGTTGAGGTCAAACATGTCGATTCACATAAATGTGCTAGAGATAAAATGCACTTTTTAGAACTGATTTTATCGGGAACCGGAATCAAATACGGGGCTCCAAACGTTTGCCTGCTTTGTCGCGGAGCAAAAATGATGTCTAGATCAAATCTTATAAGTCATCTATTCGCAAGACACAGATATGGAAGGGGTAGTGGGATTTGTGGAGATTGTTGCTTCAAATTTGATGAAGTTACTGATGCACCTCTAAAAACTCCATTTGCAACAGAGCCTGATCAGCCTCAACCAGAATATATTTTACCTGAATATCCATCTGAAATGGAGAAACACTACCATGACATTCACGACACAAGTAATGCACTTGTTATCAAAAAGCAGACTCAAGCCGAATCATACATAAGGTTTCCTTATGTTTGTCCTTATTGTCATTTTGAACTGAAAAATAATGCTCAATTTCAATCTCACATACTTTGTGTCCATGGAACTAGTGAACGCTATGAAACATATCTTAATGTCTGCAAAGGATGTGGAAAGCCTACTGAAAGTGGTCCTTTTCTTAACAGTCATGCAAACACAAACCATTGCTTTCAATTGACGAATTTAGCCAAAGAGTGCATGCGTCAAAATCTTGTCCAGAATTATGTGCCTTTAGCTCAGACTTGCACATTATGTTGGATGTGTTTTAAATATGACTTCTATTTACAAGCTCACATACTTGTTACGCATTTAACCAGATTTCCATTCGAATGTGGTCTCTGTAAAAGAGATTTCAGTTTATGTGGTACAATGTCTGAAATATGGCAGATTATGCGAAAACATGAAAAAAATCATTATAGAGCGTTTCATTTAGCGGCACTGGAAAGAAATTTGACAACTGAACCGATTCCTGATGAAATTCCGGAAGTTGCTGATGTTATTGAACCTAAAGAAGAAGAGGGTAAAAAGGGATCTCCAGGCAAAAAGGGCTCGCCTGGTAAAAAAGGATCACCGAAAGATAAAAAGGGTAAAGGATCTCCAAAGAGCAAAAGTTCCCCTAAAAAAGGTAAGTAATAAGAGACTAGTAAATAAATAGGGTGATATTAATGCATTCAGGAAAATGTGATTGTATTTTGAAATTGATATATTTAAAAATACGATAATAAACTTGTTTTGGAAATTTGAATTAATAATATTTTACCGAAATCTTTTATCATTTTCCCCAGTGATCTCAGTAAATCTCACGTTGGTACTGTGTAACCTGAGTTTACCTCAAAACAAAGCTGATAACCCTGAGGTCATTCTATTTTATCGGGTTCAGATTGCCTATAGAAGGCATTATATACCTTCATTCACTAAAGTGGTCCTATAATCATCGCATATTTTCAAAACTCTGCAATTTTTAAAGCATCATTTATTTCTGTATCTATTGCTCAAACATTCTATTAAACAATCGTACAAACATTTCCCCATTATTTCTCAATAATCCCCAATTGACAATAATGTTTATCATTTACTATCAAGAGCATGAATTTATTACTAATTATTGAAAAGTTGAAAAGTTGAAGATTTTGTCTGTAATTTTCTTTCAAAGCTTACATAACCAGTCTTATGAAAATTTTGATGGTTTTATTATTCTTTTATAACTTTTTATCTAAATATCAGACAACATATACATGTGAAATAGTGTCGTGACCACTCAGCACCTGCATCTAAGCAAAGTTCGAGTGGGTGGTCGTCCGCAAAAATTAAGTATTTTTGCCAATATTACAATTGCTCGGACGCACATTGGGTTCAACGAGCCACCGATAGAAGGTCTGTGGTTAATTTTTAGCTCTGGTCCCATGATTTAGTCAAGCACTTTGGTTACTTGCCTATGGACCGTTTATCATAACACAATTTATCAAACAACTGAATCTTTTATTAAACTTCACTACAAATTACAATCTCGTTCATGAAATTCCTGATTTGCCTCAGACGTGTATTTTTAAGTTTGTTATTTCTCTTGTTCCTATTGGATTTAGTTCACCCTGTTGATGTGGCATTTCGACTAGTCTCTGGGGCTGAGATGAAAATGAGTAGATATGTCATTGAATTGATGTGCTGGTTTGACTTTCGCGTGGTTTCGAGAAATTCAGTCGTCTTATATAGGGCTTTTGTTTTTGAGGCCAAAACCATGTGGTTTTCATTTTTCGGTTATAATATTTTAGGCGCTCTGTCTTTCATTGAGGATACTGCTCTACTTGCGAGCCTCTGTTAAGATGTTCAATAGTCCTTTTCACTTAAATTAAAACATGCATTTGGTGGGTTACAGGGGTTGCTAATAGTTGCCCCAGTAACGTCATACAAAATATCACTTTGCCTACCACTCGACACCCGTTGCTAGGCAACGTTGGAAATGTGCTCGAGCGGGTGGATTGCCCGCAAAAAGTGAGTGCTATTGCTAATACTATAATTGCTCGGACAACCCTCGGGTTCAACGAGCTGTCGATAGAAGACATGTGCTCGATTTTCTTTGTAATTGGTCCCCTTTACGTTATTTATCACTCAAAGTCTGGAGGGTTTCGGGGATTCTGTCATACTCTCCTGGGATTTCTCACCTAGGTTAACGAAGTCAAACTACGAAATTGTATTTTATACAGGAGCTACAATGGTCCGTGAAATCTGACTCGGATCAGGCTGGTAGTTTGGCGGCACGACGTCTAGCTCTCTCTTTGCGTCCGGGACGTGAGTACGTCTTTATGGTTGTTGTAGGATTTGGGGTCGAAGTCGAAGCAGCTACCGGCTCCCGGTACGCTAACTGAGCCGGTGCGAACACGAGCGGATAGGTGACGGCCGCTCCTTCCTGACTGGCCGATAGGGCGACCTCCAGTCCTCGGATTTGTGTGCGCAAACTTTGATTGACTTGTTTTTCTTCGGCCCATCCTTTCTGAGCAGCCGTGAGCCTCTGATACAAGGATTTAACCTTTGCTGGATCTATCCAGGTGGCGCGTATTTGATGCACCTCTCGTGTTAATTGAATTATCTGATTGTAGAGGTTCTTGTTATCTTTTCGGGCTGTGGTTAGTTCCATCCTCAGAGTGGGTGTAGAATCCATGTCTGGAATTTACAATGTTAAAACAATAGTTATCACCACCGAAGTAACTAATAAAACAAAACTTTCTGAATGCATTGTTAAAGCAGCAACCAAAATCAAACAAAATTAATGTTTATTCGAACGCAATTTCTATTTTAACAACAATTATCAACTAAAAAAGTTCACAAGGTGATTTTCATGAGTCTGAGAAACCTCTGGCTACCCAATCCTCGGGGGAGCAATTCGGTATGATCATCACCGGCCTCCTGAGGTTTCGACCTCGGTGAGCTCTCGTTATCTGGGCATTTCTTCTTTTCTCGGCGTCTTCGTGCAGGTGTCCGCGTGACCGTGGATGATAATAAATCTCGGCGATCCTGCCGGCTTCGAGATCCTCCTCAATGTTTGCCAAACATTGACGGGCTCGAGCTACTCTCAGATCCACTTGTTGCTGGTGTTCGAGAAGGTCGTCGAGTAGACACCGCGCATGGGCGTAGATCTCCGCCACGGGGTGCCACTCCTCCCAGAACGGTTCTGGTACCTCGTGAGTTCGGTCGAGATACTCTGGTTTGCTGTTGCTACGCCGGAAGTTGGATGGGAATTTTGAGCGCTCATAGAGTTTCCAGGCTTCCCTCCATCGGTCGGCGAGTTGTATTGGGATGAGATCGGGGTCTGCATTTCCTGAATAATTCATAATTAGTATGCTATAAGATAACGAGTGGTGATATGATCGTTTCAGTCATTCTGAGTGGGATGTTAACTGGGTTGACTATGTTACGTGTAACGAATTCTTTCCGCTTAATGCTTCCTTATCCCTTGCTAACAGTTACTATTTGCATCATCCGTTCTCGGTGGGAAAAGGAATTTCCAATGACTTGAATATTCGGTGTCGTTTTCGTTTCGAAATCTATCGTGGTGTTTCCGACCGTATGATTGAAGTGCATATACTTATAAAGGTGCGAATGTCATTATGTGGCGTATACTCATTAAACTCTCATGTTTAATCATCATATGTGCACAGATCATTACCTGCGTGTTCAGATTCAATTGTGGACCTTCTACCGGTTGGGCTATTCGAAATGGTTCGCTCCTTTGGATTTTGTGGTGAGTACATTGGCACGTTTGATTGACTGAGTTTCGGTGAAGATTTGTATCCTATTTATATAGTTTTTTAATATAAATTCGTTGATTAGATGATTGTATATTCATTCGTCATTCGGTGAAAATGCAAAAATTATTTAATGGACTTTAGTATTGTAATCTAAAATTTCGTAATTTAACCGATCGTCGACTTTATGAACTGACCGGATATGTCGAGGTTCAAGTTCATCTTCATCATATTCATTGTAAACACTGGTCGGTGCTTTAAGAAAAATTGGACTTTGGGCGCGTGTCTCTATGATTGGCGAAACTGTTTAGACGTAAGTTTCCGGTTGGTACGGGTTATCGATTTTTTGTATATATTATTTCTAGATTACATTTTCGGAATTGGTGGAAACTTCAGAAAATTCTATGGTTCGAGATGACGCTGTCGACTCTCCGTACGGATTTCTATCTACCGATGGGTTAGTTTTAGCTGAAATTCACTTTACTAGTTATGAATTGGTAGTTTCAGGTTTATTATTCAGTACAAAAATGGGCGTTTGGTGTTGCTAAATTGGTTACTCTCCATCCGATGTTCGTCGTATCGAGATTCTCGTTGGGTTGGATGAAAACTCTTTCGGCGTGCTGACCTATGATGAAGTGGTATACTTTCGTGGATTTATACGTCGAACTTTCCTCAAAAGAAAATTGATTTTCGTATGCTTTTCCTTTCGGAATTATTAATTTCACTGTCATTTGTGCCATTATTGTGATTTTGATGTTTGTAAGTTTTGATTACATAGATGATTTTTTTGTGTTAACAATTTTTTAAACCTAATTCATATGAAATTTCGATTTGACGTTGGGGATTACTATCTATTTTTGCACACTGATGCTATGGCTATCCCTATTAAACAAACCATGGAATTAATAATCGGGGCTTGTGATGAATTTATAACGTGAACTAATTTTAATGATTGTGCATTGATAACCAAATTGGGACATGGATGGGATTGATAGCGTGAGATAAAGATTTATCTGTGATAATGATTTTTATAATTAATTGCTTAAAAATTATGAATTTTTTTTTAAAGATAAGTTTGAATAGGGCTATTTTCACTTAAAGGGTTTCAATTAATTACCTAATAGGGTTTGGAATTACCAACATTGTTCTATGGTGAATGATTTTTTGATTTACCATTGATTAACCACATGAATCAATATTACAAAAAAATGTTTCTACTAATACTATGTCTTCCTTGTTACTCGATGATTTACGTATGAAGATATTATTAATGACAGGGTCTACTATTCGGATTTTATCCTTAATAAATTTTACCATTTATTATTCTAAAAGACTAGGTGATGAATCGTGTAGGTAGTAGGTTCATAATGCGAGTCGATCGTTAACCAACGATGTATGGATAATGACAAGGGTTTCAATTTAGTTTAAATAATACAGAGTTACTATATAAAATCTGAATAATTTTTTGAAATTAAATTTGATTTTTAAGATAGATATTATAGATTACGATCATGATTTCACAGCATATAACAACGATTCCAATGTTTTCCATTTAGCTTCCCGTCACCTGCCTTTAATTGACCCTAGACGCGAATTATGTTCATATTATAGTTAATGAGTGCCCACTGGACTACTCGGTGTGGTGATTTTGAGCCGTGTGTGATATAATTTAAGTCGATTTTACAGAATCGAGAAACGAGGAAGCAGCCAGAGACTTCTTCCTTATTTCTCGAATCAGCTATAGGGATTAATATTTACGTTACGACCGTTGCGTTGCGCACGCTGAGTCTTCACGGATGCATATCATTGGCGATTTTCCACGCACTTACATGAATCTGCACTATGTAGATTTTATTTACTTGCATTGGGTTTCGGCTGTGGGCCGGAAAAATTTCGACATCTTTTAAACATATAAAATGAGTTATATATGAGACAATTTTTGTATAATAATGTTTATTAATTATATAAAACAAAATAACAAGTTACCCTTCCAATAAAATAGCATAAATTCATACAATAAACCAAATACCTCTCTTCCCACGCCGACGTCCGAGCAGAGCTCTATAGAGATGCAAGGTACGGGGGGTGGAAAGAGGGTTCCAAAATCAATGATCCTCACCTAAAATTCTAAAAAATTCAAAACAATGATCTCGAACAGATTTAAAATGTTTAAAAACGATTCAATAATTTGAAGTATTTCGAAACACGGAGTGTTTTTCAAAAATGGTTTTTGGTTTTTAAAATGGTTTACTTTAATGTGAAAATGGATCAGTATATATACCTATTTGTGTGACGTGTGAAATTTGATGCAGTAAAACAAAATTCGACCTTGTTGTTTTCTAGCAAATTCTAATATTTATTTTTATTATTTTTGATTTATTTTTATAATTTTTTATTTAGAATTTTATTTGAATTATTACTAATTCAAATTTTCCGATTTAAATTTCACTTTAATGAACTTTAACTGCTTTTTCCAATTTCGTCGGATTTGTTGTGTTTTCTTGTTGTGTTTGTGTAGGTATCGTGCGGATCTTGGTGCATTTTGTTATTATTTTATTTTATTTTTATGTTTCTTAATTTATATTTAATTCTTTTATTTCTCAGATTTTATATGGGTTTAATTGGTGTTTTGGGGTTTATTTGAATTGCCTGTTGTATTTTCGTGTGTGTTTCTGATCCATTTAAACATTTTGAAGGCCGTTTACGTTCTGGCCCAACATAAAACACTCGGGGGTCCGTAAAATTGCGACCCGCAATTTCAATTGATTTCAAAATAATACGTACAATTCCGTTTTCAATATTCACATTCATAAAAAGGTTTTTACGGTACGGCTAAATCATCAAGGCAAAGATGGACTTAAGGTCCTACTACGATACATAATCAAATAAGATCAGATAGTTCCGTCTTTTTAATATCAGTGCAAGTTTTGTAGTATCAGTTCACATCACTGTTGATCAGTGCGAGTTGATCAGTTCAAATCAATATCAGTTATTGTAACTCAGTTGTATTTGTTTTCGAATGAATCACTGACGGCTTGGGTTTCGCTTTCAAGCTGGGCTGATCTTGAGGGATGATTGATAGAAATCTGCGAGAGTCTTGTCGTTTCGTTGGTTTTGTCGATTTTTCGAATTTGGGTGAACATTCTTCTGAATTTTTGAATTTGGGTATTTTGCCTTTGTTTGTTTTTTATTAGGCCGATGATGAGACAGGATATTAGAAGTATCATGTTAGCAGTTATACTAATTGGTAGTATGAGTTTGATTGATGGATTTGTTGTATGGGGTTCATTTTCCCGTCCCATTTGTTTTCCTAGTTGCTTTTTAATTAATAGGACGATCTTTTGAATTTCTTGGATTGGTTTATTTTTGGGATTTGCTTTGGCTGTTCTTTGAATTTGTCTGATGACGTTTTCTAGGGTTTTCTTTATCTCTTGGTTCTCATTTTTTATGTTGTTTTGTTTCGTCCTTATTTTCTTTTGTGGGGCATTGTATACATTGGAGGTTTATTTGCTGACATTCCTCATTATTAGGATTGATACAAATTTCTTTGAAATTAGCACAGGTACTGTCTTCTCTTCTGAAGGGTTGGGATTTCTCGCATTTTTCTAATGGGTTTTCAGTATTACACTTTCTCATCATTATCATCATTATCATTGTGATCCATAACGTTGGGTTCATGGTTTTCCTTTCTAATATATATCAATCAATTTTCACGTCTATTTACAATTTTATTCAACTATATACAGTGGAGTTTAGCCCTTTTTACTCTTTCTCTTTTTCTGGGGTTGAGTGTCTCTCGCACTCTTCTTTAATTTTATTTTCTGAAAATCTCATTATCAGGACTTGGGCTTTTATTAATCGCTCGGTTAATTTTGGGAGTTCTTTTAATCGTTCTTTGCCTTCTTTGATTATTCTTTGTTGATTATGAATTTTCATTTGAAGATTTCTTTCTTTTACTTGCTTTCTTTTGAGTTGACGTTTATAATTGACTCGTTTGGTTGTTTGTTTTTCCAGCTTCCGTTTTGCTTCTTGAAGCTGTTCCGTTAGTGCTTTAATCTCATCTTGAGCTTGTTGATGACTTTCTTTTATCTCTCTGGCTTCTTTACAACTGTCTTCTAGTTGTATTACGTATCTTTGTTCGCTTTTTCTGCTGTCTCTCATTCTCTCTGCTTCGGTTTTCCAATAATCTTCTAGGATTACATGGGTTTTTATTTCGGCTAATTCTCGTCTCAATCGTTCATTTTCTCTCTTTTGATCTCTGTTTTCTCCCATGCTAGATGTTAACTTTCGTTTTACTATATTGACTAGCTGTTTTGACTGCATTAGTTGTTGATTTATCCGGGCGATTTCTGATTCTTGCTCCTCCACTAATTCTTGCCATTCTTTTCTTTCGGCTCTCCATCTTTTACTGTAATATCTCAGTGGGTCTTGCTCGATTGGTTCTACTAATTGAATTGGTCTTGGTACGTATTCTCCGTCCTCTAGATTCATTCGGATTTCTATTTCGTTTGAATTCATACTAAATATACATTGATTATAATTTTTGTTTTTTATTATTTTTCTTTATTTTTTGTCTTTTTACACTTTTTACAATTTTCCTCTTCAATTTTACGCTATCGTTTCGTCCGTCTCTCCGAATCCTTCATCGGGTTCGGCGGGTACTTGGTTCAGAATTTCGGTTGGGTATAACGGCATAAGCAGGATTGGTGGTCGACTTTGTAACATATTTACCTCTTCACGCAAGGCGCTTGATATTTGTATCTCTTCGTCTAAGAGATAGGCAAGATATTCTGTATTTTCTGTTAATTCTTCCACTTGCGTTTCTAACCGATGCGTGTTTTCCAACGCTTTTACCTTTTCAATTTCTTTTCTCAAATTCTGTTCATTTTCCTCGTATCCTTGCTTTATCGTTTTGATCTCTGCTTCAACTTGTCCTTTCAGCTGTTCATTGACTTCGTGTTGATGTCTCAGCTGGATTTCCTTAAATACTACAACTCCTCGGTGTCCATTCACCTCCTGTTGGAGTTCTGTTATTCTCTCGTTTAATTGTTGGATTTGTCGTCTTTCATCCGTTTGTTCGTGTAGGGTTTCCGTTATCTTTTGATTTAGCTGATCAATCCATTTTCTGAGGTCCTTGTCGGTTTTCCTGAGCCTTCTTATTGTGTTTTGTCTGGCTCGTTCATGGTATTCCATTGTTTGGATTTCTTCGTTCAGTTCCTCAATTGTTTCTTTCTGCGCTTCGACTTGTTCCCATAGTTCCCAATCTTCCATATTCAATATCTTTTTGGGTAACAGTCTTATCTCTTTCTTAGCTTCTTGGTACTGGTTCTTCCATCTTCTTGCTTCTGATTTGATCCACTTTTCTTTGTCTTCCGTTTTTATTTGTTGTATTTGTCTCTGTTTAAGAGTCTTTTCTTGTTCTAGTAGCATCTCCTTCATTCTCGTTTGTTGCCATACTATTTCGTGATCTTGTTTTTGTATATGTTCCCATTGCATTGCATTCTCGATTTTCAACAATCTATACTTGTCTTTCCACTTTCTTGCTTCCGCCGTTGTTTGGATTACTATTCTTTCTTGTCTATCGTCTCTGGGCTCTCTAATTTTTTTTACTGGTTTTTGCCCTTGGTTTCTCAGCTTGTTGACTTCCTTTTTCGCATCTTCCCATTTAGTTTTGTATGCTCTTGTTCTATCTTCTTCTTCGGCTATTTGCTGAATATAATGTCTAGCGCGTGCTTCCCCAGTCATTCTTTGCACGCTCCTTCTCTCCGTACCACTTCGTTTTCCAGTGAAGTGCTTGCCGTTTTGCCCATTCTTTGGCTTGTTCCAAATGGGTTCTCTTGGTTTTCTCTATTCGATATTGGGTGCTGATTTGCCCAATTTCCTCCTGCATTTGTTGTATAATCTTTATCGTCTCCTCTCCTTCTTCTCGTATCTCTGCTTCTTTATCTTTTATCACTTCTCGCAATCTTTCTATTTCGCTTTGTTGATCCTGCTTCTCTTGCTCTAGGGTTTGTATCTCTTTCCTTTGGTTTTTGATTCTGGTTTGATTCTGCATAAATTCCTTCATCATTTCCTCTTCTCGCTCTTGGTACGTTTTCTCTTTTCTTTCTGGGTAAGTTATTTTTTGTTCTAGTTGTTTTTCCCACTTTTCTTTCATCATTTTCGTTTTTTGAGTCTCTTGCACTAGTTCCTCTTCTACGATTAGTAGCATTTCTTTTAGTTGCGACGTCCTTTGTCTCCACAATTCTACTTCCTCACTTGTTACTTTTATTGATTCTGATTGATCTTTGATTGTTGGTTTTGACTCTTCAGTCTCTTTCACAACTTCTTTTGTCTCGTTTGGATTCATAATTGTTTTCTAAATATTAATAATCGATTATACTCTCCTTTCTATCATCTCAAGATTTTATCATTATTTACATCATCTCGTATTTTGTGAATTTTTTGGATTTTTATAATTTTTGTTTTTACATTTATCTTTATTTACATTTTTACACATTACTTCCATTTCTAATTACTGATCAGCGAAACGGAATCCTTTGATCCGCCCGTTGATCGGCTTTCTACATACTGGACATATATCGACTTTTAACTCACATGCTTCACATGTGACATGTGTCCACAAGGAGTATAAATTATTTCAACATGTTTCTGCCAACATGTCACACATTGATACTGCTCCAAAATAGCTTCTTTTATTATTGATTTGTCTCGATTCTCTTTTGGTTTCTCTTGGTATCGCTTGATTGCTCGAATTATTGCTTGTGTCGAGTCGTACCATTCTAAATTATTAGCCAATCTTTCTTGGATTATTTTCCTCATTTTTTGCGTATCTACTCCTGATAGGAGCATTATGGTTCTCGTTTTTGGTCGATCTAAGATATCCTCTATTTGCTGGTTTGTAATTATTATTTCAATATTCTTTGACTCTTTTTCTTGCTTATACATACATTTTCCTTTATGCTTTAGTTTATTGACATTCTGATCTGGTATTGGCTGTTGATTTTTACATCCTTCGCACATTATTCCTCTGGCGGTTTGACAATATCCTTGACTCGCAAATTCTGCTGCTCTTGGATTTCCTTTGAAAGTTTTAATTCTCTCTTCGAAGGTTCTATTTATAGTTTCTTTTTCCCAGATTAATTCTGTTGGATCTTCGAAATTCTTTATTATCGTTATCTTTTTCTCTCCTCCTTTTTCATCTTTGTCTAATTCTGATTGTCGAAGTCCTTCTGATCTGTTCATCGCTTGGTTTCTTACATCGATATTGATTCTAAATGGGCAGGTTGGAAATTTCTTCAGGTGTTCTCGTTTAGCTGTCTCTCCTTTTTCCCATTTTGCGAGTTTTCCTTTGCAATAGATGCATGTTACTTCGTCTGGTAGTTCTGGTGTTCCCGTAAAATAGAATCCTTGTGCGGCCATTTCTTGACTTTGTCGTTCGGTAAACACTTTATTATCTTTAAAAGTTAGATATCTCTGTTCCTCTTTTCTCAGTTCCTCGTCTTTCACTCTCCTTTGTGAGTATATCGCTTTTATGATTTGCGTTGGCCGTCTTGTTCCGTCGTAGTCTTTATAGTATATAATTGCTGCTGCAAGTGTATTAACTTTCTCTTCCTCCTCTGGTTTTTTCCATAGTCTCGTCCATATCGAATCTGGTCCTTCTCTCATCTGTATTGTTATCTCTTTGCTGATTCCGCTTGCCATCTAAATATCGTCATTATTTTTTGAATTTTTGTTTTTCTGATTTTTCTGATTATTTGTAAATTTTTGATTTTTATTTGGTTTTTATTATTTTATTTACATTTATTTACACTTTCTTTTTCTTTTTACAACGTCTTGTCTGGCTTCTCCACTTCTAACTTTATATACAGGTTATCTTCTCGCAAGAATCCTTCTCCTCTCAATCGTTGTTGTGGATAAAAACGTGGTGTACCGATTGCTGTATTCCAGTCGGTTGTTGGTCTTCCCATTTGTGGTTCGTTTCCTGTTCTGATTGGATTACGATAATCCTCTTGTCCTTTCATCGTTAATATCATGTTTTGTTTAAAAGGCCATGTTAATAGCTCGTCGTAATCTCCTTTTCCTACCCTGATGAAGACACTGATGTGGGTGCCTGTTGCATTCCCATCTCCATTTGGATATAGTCTAATGCCCAATTTGTATCCATTTTCCCAACTGTATATTGGTGGGCTGTCTAAAATTCTCTGTGTTCCATCTTTTGCTCTCTGAAGCTTTTCTGCGAATTCGGTTATTTTCCATATAAATGGTGCTGTAAGATGTTTTCTGGCTATCGAGCTGTTGGTTTCTAGTTCCTTTATGCTGTTGGTCATCTGTTGCATTTTCTTTTCCATTTCGCTCATCTTCTTGAGTGTGTCTCCTTGGCTTCTCTCGAAATTCTTTCTGGATTCTAATATTTCTCTTATTATTGCCTTTTGTGCATCATTTTCTGTTCGTAGGCTTTTTACCTCCCATGCCAACATTCCTATCGTTTTCATCATAATTTCGGTATGCTCGATGCTTTTTTCTATCATGTGCTTTTGCATTTCCGCCACTGGTAGTTGTGTTTGGCAATTGAATAATTCTAATGGGCATTTGACCGGTTTGCCGATGCATTCGTTCCAATGTTCTTTTAATTTGACCTTATCTTTCCTGTCGCAGTTATTTTCGCATATCCCTTCATATAGATCATATATTTGTTCCTCTTTTGGATTCCGGTGTTCCATTTCTATTTTTATCCATTCGTCGATGACTCCACAGAATTCGCATTTTTCCTCTCTCTTGATGCACACTTTGTGATGTTCTTTCATGGTCTTTTTTGTTGTGATGATTTGACATTGTTCGCATAATATCTCGTTATATTCGCATTCATTTGCGTGACTTTCGGCTTCCTTCATCAGTCCTTCCCATTCACATTCTTTTACTTGGCATTGGACTAATAGATTATTGATCTCTTTGTTGGTGGCTTTATCCATTGTTGTAGGATCTTCATCTCTTTCCATCGTCTCGTCGCATCCAGGACATTTTATTGTTTTTGTTTCTATCACTTCTATCGTACAGTCCGTACATATTCTGCATCCGCATTTCGTCTGTCTCGCTCCCAATCAGTAATTCTTTACATTTACAACACTTTAGTCTTTCTTTTATATCGTTCACCACTTTGATTTTTTCCTTCATTATTTGTCTCGTAGTTTCGGATGGATTCTCGCTTCCTCTAATTCTCTCGATAATTGTCTGCATCTCTACAAGAATTTTCGATTACTTGACGTTGTTTTACTTTTATCGTTTTATTTATACATATTTACACGGTACGCTTTATTTTTACTCTACTGTTGAATCCGGTTCTGGGGTGAATTCTGGCATCGATGCTATCCATTCCACCCAACTTGCTGGGATCTACGTGCTGTTGATTGTTACGTAGTCTTCTAATTTCGTCAGCTTGCCATCTAACTTGATCTGTTAATTGCTCATTTATTCTCTCCAATTGTAGTATAGTTCTTTGTTGCTCTTCGAGTCTTATGGCTTGTTGTAGCCCTCTGTTCACGCTTTCGGTTAATACTAGATGAGTATTTGTCCACTGAGTTTGCGCATTGTTCGTTATTAATGTCATTAATTCGCATTGTCGTCTCCACGTTGCCTCGATTCCTTGATCTTGGTGTATTCCTTGATTCAATTCTACAATTTCTATCGGTACATTGGCAGCTGCTGGTTGTTTGTATTAACTTCTACAATGGTGGTATTCTCATGATTGGTTGTTTTACGTTATTCGGATTCATCTGTTGGTTATAATACATGTTAATTCATCGCATTCATTTCTGTTTGCTTACTATTTCTGACACATTTTGTACAATATTTATATATACATGTATACTATTACTATTATACTACATACTATTTTACACTATATACAACGTCTTTTCCTCGTTTTACACCATCGTCTCCGGGGACTCTATACGAATTCGATATCCATATTTCCTTCATTATTGTATACTAGATTCGTTTGACCATTGTTGTGCTTCGATAATGGGCGGTTCTTTTAACCAGAGTCGCGCGTACTAGAATTTCCTATGATTTCATATTCCTCAGTTCTTTCTACATCGTATTGTCCTAATTCGATATCATAGTTGAATTTTTCTACTGCTGGCCATAATCTTTTCTTCGCTGGCTTCTTTCTACATTTGGTAGTTCTTACTAATTGAATTACTATCAGCATCACTACGCTGCTTATTACCGTGTTGTTATCCAGATATTTATCATATAGTTTTTTATTAGTTGCATAGTTTGTTTCACTTGCGTTGGTTGTTCCATTATTCATTTCTTTGGTTGGTTAATCTTAGCGTGCTTTCTGGAGTTGTAACGCTTCGTGAATTGAAAGGTGGCTGTCGTCCATGATCATTCCTTTTTTCCATGTTTCGTTTCTTGGTTTTCTCTCAGATTGCTTTGTTGCAGGTTGATCTGTCGCATTTGACTTGAGTGGTTTCCTTGTTATCGTTCTTCCAATGTATGGAGTTTTTGGATATTTATTACTATTTTCCGAGTTTTCTTTTTCGTCGGTAGCGGTACTTTGATTCGTTAATTTTTGCTCGTTCACATTGGATTTTTTGTTTTGTTTGTTTCTTATAGGTCGTATACGCAAATTTTTGTGATGGGTTTTTCACACCTGTGTTTTTCAATTAATTTTCTTCTGTTTTTGGGCTGGCGCTCTGATTCTATGTTTAATTATTACTCGCTTTAAACCTTTCTCTGATACTGTCGTTGGTACGGTTTCTCTTTTGGTTTCTTTTTTCCGGACGATTTGTGGCGTATTGATTTAGTAGTTTTCTGGTTATTGATTTCCAGTAATCATCTCTTCTTCTGAACATGTACTATGTATTTCCACGCTTTCTTTTGTTGGAATACGGTATTTGGTTTGATATCCTCTGTTTGATTGAATTTGATTCTTTCGTTCATCGTTCCGTTTTTTTTAGTTTCGAATATACAAACTTTTGTAATGGGTTCTTTGCCCATATTTTCAACTATTATCTCTTCTCCACTCTTTGGGTCTGCTTCCACTTTTATTATTATTTCTTTATTTTCTCGTGCTCGACGTTGATAAGGCCTTCTTTTGGTGTTGGAATTTTTCTACAGGGTTTGCATGTGCAAGTCTATTTTATCATTTGTTGGCATTTATATATTCCGCATTTCTCTAAGACTATCCAATTCGATTTCTTTCGCGTTTCATATTCTTTTCCAACATGATATTTTGTTTGGTTATGCATACTTGTTCAATAGTTTCCTAATTCCTTTTGTTTTATTATTCGCAGTTGCTATTCCTGGCTTTACTTGGATATTTACGTTTCTATCTCTGTAGCATTTCTACATACATCTTTGGTGGTTTGACATGATGATGCGTTTTCGGATCGTATTTTCCATCATTCCTGGTTTTCCCTGATTGAATCGAATTGACCTTATGCTTATATTCATTGTCAGTTGTAGCAATATTCTTTACTTCGATTCTTTTCGTTTATTGTTTCGTATTCCTGAACGATTTTATTTCTTCGCTGATATTTTCGTCAGCTTCCGTTAACTGATGACGTAATAATATCATTATTTTTGTAGCCAGGTCGGTCGGTTTTGATTTTCCTTTGTTGAGGTAATCATCCCTTGTTCGCTTTCCCCACCGTTTTGCTAGTTGCCGTTTCTTGACGTTCCTTGTTAGATGATTCTTTTCTCCTGTTGTTTGGATTTGTTCTTTAGTATTGATCATCTGTTTTTGCTGCTGTCTCCTTCTTCATTATTATCATTTATTATATCTCCATTCGGGGTTTCGTTTGAATGTCGTCTCGACATTTAATTATTTCGATTATTTCTCGTTACTTTGATTATTTCGCTTTTATATCATCATCTCTTTTATCTCTTGTTTGCTCGCTTGAATTTATTTGCTTCGATGCATCTGTGTATATCTCCACTAACTGTTTCCTTTCTATTCGATTCGTATTGCTTCTTTTGGATGATTGGTCGATTTTCAGTCTTTCCATTTCCAAATTGATTTTATTGTCTTTGGAATGGTAGTGTAGAATTTGTTTCTTTTAATAGAAGTTCTGTTTCTTACCAATTTACATTGAATATTGATGTGAACATCGTGGTCCATTTCATCAGATTGGGCTGTTGTTGCGTCTGTTAGCGTCGATAGCTTCCATAGTGTTTGATTGTTTTACCATCATTTCTTCTCTTCGGTTGTCGGTTACTGGTATAAATTTTATTGACTTGCTTGTTCGATTCATTGCTATATAGTACATTATTTTCTCCATTATTTTTCTTTAAACGATGATCCTGTTTTTAGTGAATTCTCAGGATGTTGTAGAGGGTTGCTGAAACTGCGAAATTATGGTGTTTGTCCTTCTTCGTTTGGTATTTGGCTGTGTCCGCAATTTCTGCTAAATTGAATTATATCTTATTCGTTGAGTGTTTCTTATGCTGTACTGCAATATGTAGAGGTACGTTTCCTTCTACCTGCCATAGTGAAGATCATTGGGGTATACTCTCTTTAATACGTCATTTCGGTGATTTAGCATTCCTTTAAGCGTATCATTGCGATTTTTTTTCCCGCTTTGTTTACTATTCTCATCCACTTTTCTTCGGACCATTCTGGCATTATCTCTCTGATGCTTTCACTATTTTCCATCTTGTCTACATTATCTTGAGTCGGTTTAGAGTGTATTTTTGGATTATACGGTAGGTTTTCTAAGGTATTATTTGCTGTTGCTTCTATTTTTCGACTCATCGTTAGTCGTTTTATACTCAGTTGTGAGTTGTGATTGTTGCATACCTCGATTCTCTGGTTCTCATTGTTATTGTTCTTGGTATTGCTTTGATCTTCAGTTCAAGTAAATGCTGGTGATGGTTGTTCGACCAATTTAACTCGGCATTGTTCTCGTTTAACATACATTTCTCATATGGTCTTTACCTAATCTTTGTTAATTTTCTGGTACATCTGGGAATTTGCTGGTGTTGCGATTATTACACAGATTCCGACCTGAAAGTTATGGTTCGTACGTCTGCTTTTTGGTCATGTAATCTTTATAGCTTTCTTGTTTAATCTAATATTTCATACCTTGCTGTTTTTCCAGATCTCTTGCATTCGCTCTTTGAATCCCGTTACATAGTCGTCTCAATTTCCATATTATCTGTGATATTGGGGTGGATATTCTAGGTCTATCGGCATGTTCATTCTCTTCCGAATGTTATTAATGACTAATTTTTGTTGCTGAATGTATTGACATCTATAGGCCATAAGGCATAGATTTTATATATTATCCAATCCTTTTGGTGTTGCTTACGTATTTTTGACATCATTTCCATTAATATGCCGTTGAATCGTTCGGTTTGACCATTTGTTTGTGGGTGGTAAGGCGAATTGTTCCTCAATTTGCAATTCTGAAGTAAGTTCGTTATTTTGCTATGTTAGCTATGAAGTTGGTTTCTTAAGTTAGGATCTGTTTGGGTTTCCGTATTACAGCATATTTCCTCTACTAGGATTTCGCTATTGTTTGGCTTTTTGATCTGGTTATTTGCGAATGCTTCCGGGAATTTTGATAAAATAATTGTTCTACTAATATATAATTTATGTTGGTTTCGGGTAATGGTTCCTACTATCATGCGATCATTGTCATTGGTTGCGTGGAATTGGCCATGGTTTTTAATGGTGGCTTTAGGTTTAATTCTGTACTTTCTCGTTGCCATATAGACAATTCTTTATCCATGCTTTCACGTCTTCTTCCGATGATTTTGGCAATATATTTTTGACGTAATTTGCTTCTCTTTTTGCTGAACGATGTGTTCCAAGTTTTCATATGTATTTGCATATACCTCTTTTCTACTTTTCTGGTAAGCAATAAGTTTTTTCGCCATCATTATAAAAATCCTTTCTCTTGGTATAATGAATGTCTGTTTTTCCATATCTTTTTAATTTGCTGTTGTGTGAAGATTTTCATATCGATTGGTTTTCATAATTCCGATATTGTTTCAACTCATGTCTTTTTCTGCTCATTTCTAGTTTTGTAAAATCTATTATCTTCTGCGAATGATCAGCATATTCGTCTTAAATCATGACCATTATTCTCAAAATCAAATCTGACAATGCAGTCTGCGTTGCGTCGCTTTTTCTGATTTGATTTTATATATGGCGAGTATTCTTGCAACTGCATCGCCCATCTCATCAATCTACTCGAGGCTTCTTTGTGTTGGCCTAGCCATACCAATGGTTGATGATCAGTAGTGATATATATCTCGTGACCCCATAATAAATATTTGAAATGTTTAATAGCTTGAATTTCGCTAAGTGCTCTCTTTTCAGTCAACAGAGTAATTTTTTCATTTTCCTTGAATGTTCGCTGTATATCCAATACGCTCTCTTTTCTGTCATCCATTGTTCTAGGGATGCTCAGATGCATATCCTGGCGTCTGTCGCTAATAAAAACGGTTCTTAAAATTGGGTGTACGAGTATTGGTGCGATATCAGTTTTATCTCTGAGTGTTTCGAAGGCTGTTTGTTGTTCCTTTTCCCATATAAACGGGGTATCTTTTTTGGTTAATTCTTGTATTGGTTTTGCGATGGTTGCATAACTCTTGATGAACTTTCGATAGTACCCACATAGGCCTAACAATTCTTGCACTTGCGTGACTGTCTTTGGTAGTGGGCAATTTTTATCTTTTTCGATGTTTCTTGGGTCTGGTTCTTTGCCTTTTGCTGAACATTATGTTAGAAGGTAACTTTTTATTTTGCCAATCGCATTTGGAGGGTTCAATTTTAACTTCCATGTTGTCGTCATCCGAACAAAATTTACGGAATATTTTAAATGTTCTCGAAGGTGCTAGTATAATAAAATATCGAATTATACGATACATTGTTTAGATGCGTGCAGTTACAAATTCTACATATTGAATGAGCTGGTGCGTTAGGTTAATCCGAAAGGCATTTCCTTGAATTGTATATGATTTCAATTGTAAGGCAGTTTTTTCTGTCTCTCTTGACTTATCTGCCATAACCCATTTTTTAAATCTAGCGATGTAAAATAAGCTGCTCCGTGTAGGGTTTTGTAACATTTCATTTATGTCTGTAGCGGATTTGTTCCCGATTTGTTACCGCGTTGAGTCGTGATAATTACAAATCGTTGCGTCCGTCTTTTTTTCTTTACCTGATACGGAAATTGCCATGGCGAGCAACTTGGTTTCGATTACCCTGGTCCAACATCTTTTTGAACTGTTCTTTTTCTGCTTCTGATTTTGAGCTTCTGCCAATCGTATGGCCGTCAATGTTATTGGGGTATCATTGTTTAATAGTCATCGTATGTTTGCGTAAACATTGCTTGTGCGGATCTAAGTCTGATGCTGCAATATTTAAATTCCATTAGCAGTTCTTGTAGTTTGTTCTTTTCTCAGTTTTCGTTGTAGCTGAACTGTCGATTGTCCATATTCTTTTCATTCTTCAGTTTTAGTTGTTGGAGTTGAATTCATATGTTGTAGTTTTACAATCTTGTCGTTTTCGTAAATGACTTTATTTCCCTCGAAATTTGTAATATTGATTGAATCTCACGTTGTCGTTATACGTACATATTCTCTGGCTAATGGAATTCTTTCTTTTTTCTCAATATCGATTAGGTTCGAAGATCATTTCTCTCTGGTTTCCTCATTCATTTTACGTACGAAATCATTTGTTGCGCATGGCATACTATTTTCTCTGAACATCTCATTTTGATTTACGTACATATTTCGCAGTTTATTCCAGCTCCATGCGATCCAGATCTAATTATATTTAATATTCTGGCTGAGGTCCGTTCCATTATCAATCCGCTCATTCTGATACCGCTAGATAGTATTGATTTCACTTTTTATATCGTTTATGACCAGATTTTTCCGTACTGCGACCGATTCTTTAACTGGGCAGTTATTACTCATGTTTAGCTTCTCTTATACTGGCATAATCTTCGGTATTTTATCATTTTTATTGCTGAATGTTTGTTCCGGTTATGATCATTGGCTTTTATTCCACCACCATTTATCTCTATGGGTACGTTAATGTTGGTCAGCTGATGTTTGTAACATAGGCGATAGTTCGAGTTTGATCTGATCCAATTCTCGATTTTGGCTGGTTTTCGACTAAGTCTGCATTTGGTTCGTATGGTATGGATAATATTTCGTATGTTTGTTGGATTTGGTATCGGTACGTTTTACTTCTCTGATTTGTTTTTTCCCTTTGACATTCAATACTGGGTTGTGATGAATTGAAGATGTACATGTCTTGTCTTTCGATTTCCATTGTTTGAGTTGCTTTTGAGTAGCATCTGTGTTCCTCCTTGATTTTTCGTGTTGGTGCTGTTATCGTGCCAATCTTTGAAATTATCATCGTTCCAGTACTGCGTTTTTGTCGCTTCATCTGGTTTCTTTTCGGCTTCTAATCTCATTATGCTTAAATTTTCGTCGACTTCTATCGGTACATTCATTTATCGTTAGGATTCCTAAATCTCTTTATCTTGTGAAATATCTTTGAGTGTCCATGTACACATTGTTTTGTGCTAAAACGACGGTAAAAACATTGCATTCCAGTTGATTTTTTCTCTCTTTTGTAGATATGAAACATGCTATACATTTGTGTAAGATCACTCTTACGATTTGAATGATGAGAATTATTCTACGATTCTGCCATCATTGTCCGAAGATTAAGAATCTTCCCCACATGGCTTTCATCATATTTGCTGTAGCATGTTGAAAATGATCTGGTGATAGTAACAATTCGTAGTTGGGTTTCTCTCATAGTTGTTACCTCCGCTTATGTTACAATATTAAGATAGTATTGCTTGCTTTTGTGCTTGGAATAATAATGTTTCTCTGGTCGTTCCAGATCTTTCGTTGGTATATTCACTTGTGATATATACTGGTTGAATGCGCTAAGCTAATTCTGTTAATCCGAATAATTTTGGTGGTGCTTACATTTGGGTTGGAAATTGTAACCAACTTCCATCTCTTATTTCAAATAACGGTCCATATACATTACTACAACTGAACATATTGGGTACGAATTTTTCTGGATTTATCATCCTTGTTACTGGCTTGAGCGAATCTGATTTTTCCTTTATGCATTATTTCTAGTTCGTTTATGCATTTATCTCTTGGAATTGTTGAATTTTCTGGCATTTTGCAATGTCTTTTCACATTGTATTCTCATACATTCTCCAACGATTCTTCCAAATACCCTTCTGTGTGGTAGTATGGAATTGCTTATTGGGTTCGTGATTGCATTGCCAACTTGTTTTTATATTTCCTCTGTTCAGATGATACATCAGTTTTTAAACTAAATCGTAGTATAATTTCTTGTTGAGCAATCCTTTATGATATAAGAAATCCATCTTTTGTTTATATAGAGATATAGTTTCACATCTTGGGGTTTTGGCGCTTTTGCGTTTGGTATTGCGCTGTTTGCGATAAGATTATTCTTTTACTTAGTAATGGCTACCATTTCGTCACATTTA